>DF359816.1:71404-87725 GCA_000787875.1 Solanum virginianum
GAGCATGAGCTACTTAAGCATGTTTTACTTATGCATTGATCATACATGTCATATCATTATATTATGCCTATTGCGTATTGCTACGTATTTTGACTATGATGCCTAATTCTTGTTACATTTTATCCTATATACATAGTATATTCAAACGTACTAACACATACTCTTGCCTCCATGACATCACCTTGTAGGGACCGGTGCTCAAGTTGATCATCCTCCTTCACATGGATAGTTCGATGCTACTCAAGCTTGTGGTGAGTCCTCCACTTTGGGGACCTTAGTGTATGTTGCTCTTATTATGTTTTGAGACATTCTTCTTTATTGTCTATTTTGACTATGAGGGTGAGACCGGTTGCTTTGTCTTGGCCCTCACTCTTACCTACGTATTAGAGGTGTTTGTTGGACATGTTATGTATCTATGCTAAGAGCTTTGACTCTATTGTTATTGATGTCTATGATATGAAAATGCTTCCCTTAGCCCTGGTTGCCCCACTTTATTATCTCTTGATGTTTGTTTTATTGCTTCCATAACCAAGGATGTGTAATGATGTTTTAAGAGGCTTGCTTGGGGTCCCTTCGGGGTTCCCCTTGCGCCGTGTCGTGTCTAGGCCATAATCTTGGGTCGTGATAGATGTACTAAGTATGTGGGGTGAAAATGCATCAAGGAATATAAATCATAACTAATCAATATGTGTAATCATAAACAATGGATATAGGCTCAATATGTCATGAGTGAAAATTGCTTAGAGGGACATGCATGAAGAATCATCAAATCACATAATATCATATATATAGTGGAAAAGGACCATAATCGACATATAAGACCAAGTGAGCTACTACTTGGAATTCTGATGTTCACTCCACATTGGACAAGGAGCAGTCTACTTTTCCAAGGTAGACCTAACACTATCCTTACGGTATGGCCTTTTCGAAAAGTGTCACTACCTTAGAGCATAGCCTTTTTCGTGGGTTCACATTTTATCTTTACCTTACAACATAGCTTTTTTTGATAGGTTCAACAAATATCCATACCTTACAGCATTGCCTTTTCGGTAGGCACAAGCCCATATAGGGAATTAACATTATAGACCTATGGTGGGACATAGTTTAGGGACCAAAGGAGACTACCAAGGCCCTCTCAGTGCTAGGTCACAATCCCACAGAGTACTTGAAACATACTTATAGTTATGACATACATAGTCTCAAAATATCTTTGTATCATTCTTGGAGTAGTTTATTAATCATAACGTGTAAGACCAAAGTTAGGGTTTTACATAATTCTTGTCATTCGTATCATGTCTATGAGCTCATAGCATACTTGTCCCCCTTGCTAGTCTCAACATACTTATCCTACATATCTTGTCATAGGGTATTCATGCCTTAAAAGCTAAACATGCATCTTTCAATCAAATCATGGTGGACACATGTACATAAACTTAAAACATGCATTTCATGAATAAATGTCATGAGAGAAGTATAAAATAAGATCCTTAAATATCATTCAAACATCCCACTATCAACATGACAAAACTTAGTTAGGGTACCATCAAATCCTTATGTAAAAATTACAGATTTCATATGATATTGCATGACATTAAAGTGTACAAGGAAAAATCATCATAAAATATTTCATAATATCATCACAAAAGGAAGTTCATAAATAACCATGTATTATCATGACTTGAGAAATCATAATGGAGGTGAGAAATGGTTGAATTTGTGGAGGAAAGGTCTCCACAATCAAAACCCACATATCTTGGTCAACTTAATGAAGAGAAAATCTTATTTGGAGGTAAAGAAACCAAAACCCTAGCTTGCACTCTCCTTTGAAGACCTTGAAGAACTTGGGAGGGGTTTGGGACTAGAGTGTTTTTGGAATGAAAGGAATTTGGGTCAAAAGTGCTGATAAGGGGTCTTTTGGAGGTCAAAATAACCTAGAATAGGCATAAAATGCTAAGAAATAACAAAACTGCCCCTTTTCAAATCTAGCTAGACAGGACTACGAGACCCCATTTATGGATCGTAGTCCATTCTATAGGTCGTAGAAAGGGGTTTAATCTGATAGCTTTTTAGACTTTCAGAGACCCTTCTCTGATTTACATTATATGACACGATCTACAGCTCATAAAAGATTTTATGGGCCATGTGATGAGTCGTAGATTGAATCCCTAAGATATCTCAAATTTCACTAAGTCTTCTCCAGGTGCCACAAACCAACTTACGGGCCGTGCAATGATTTATAACTTGTAAAACCTCCCCTAGAAATTGGCAGACAAAAATTTCCAAAGATTATTTTCTTGAATTTTTCATACTCCTCATAGGTAGGGTCTTACAATATCTGCCCTTTGGGAACATTCATCCTCGAATGTGCTAAGGCAAGCTCTAAGGAATGGAATACATGCACCATATACAAATATGTAACACATGCACCTTTAAAATCTTTAAATCATGTCTTAAATAGCACTTATAATAAAACCTCAAAAATCATATAACCATGCATAATTAACATGAGAAGGGCATGCAAGGAGAGGAGGCTCTAAAATAGGAAAGATTGTAGTACCTCAAGCTTGATTAGAATGGAAGAGATAGGGATATTTCTTCTTTATATCAACTTTGGCTTCCTAAATGGCACTTTCTACACGTTGGTTCCTCCAAAGGGCTTTGACGGAGGGTACATCCTTATTTCTCAACCGCTTGACTTTCCTATCCAAAATTTCTACCGGGACTTCCTCAAAAGTCACATTTTCTTCATCATTTACCATTTCAATGGACACAATTGAACTAGCATCCCCAATACATTTTCTCAACATGGAGACATGAAAAATTGGATGAGCATACTCATTTCCATGGGCAACACTAATTCATGTGCAACTTTACCAACACATCTCAAGATCTCATAGGGCCCTACATACCTAAGGCTTAATTTTCCCTTTTTGCCAAAGCGAACCACTCCTTTCATTGGTGAAACCTTCAAATACACCCAATCATCAACTTCAAACTCAATATCTCTCCTTCTTGTGTCGGCACAGGACCTTTGCCAACTTTGACCCACCTTCAATCCCTCCTTTATCACCCTCACCTTCTCCAAAGCCTCTATAACTAGATTCGAACCCACCAAAGCATTTCTCCCACTTCAAACCAACCAAATGAGGATCTACAATGGCTCCCATAAAGGGCTTCAAAAGGAGTCATCCCAATGCTAGAGTAATAGCTATTGTTATAAGCAAACTCAATGAACTGAAGGTGCTCATCCGAACTACCATTAAAATCTAACACACAAGCTATAAGCATATCCTCAAGAGTTTGGATAGTCCTCTCTGCTTGGCCATCCATTTATGGGTGAAAGTCCATGCTATACTTAGCTTTAGTGCTAAGGCCTTTTTGGAAGGACCTTTAAAAGAGTGATATAAATTGAGCACTATGATCTGAAATAATGGCTAGTGGAACCCCATGCAATCTCACCAACTCATGAATATATAACTTGGCATAATCTTTGGCACTATAGGTTACCTTGATAGGTAAGAAGTGAGCCGACTTCATCATTCTATCAACAATAACCCAAATGGAATCAAAATATCTTCTCGTCTTTGGCAACCCAATTACAAAGTCCATATTTGTCTCTTCTCACTTCCAAGTAGGAATCTCTATGTCTTGGGTCAAACCACCCAGCCTTTGATGCTCGGCCTTGAATTATTGGCAAGTATGGAAATAGGCTACAAATCTGGCAATGTCTTTCTTCATACCACCCTACCAATACATTTCTCTCTCGTCCTCATACATCATGGTAGAACTGGGGTGAATAGAATAAGAGGAGTTATGGGCCTCTTCCAATATCATACCTCTCAAGTCATTGATATTGGGCACGCAAAACATACTTGGTACCTAAGAATGTTATCTCCCCCTTGGGAGAAAACCTCCACTTTGCCATATTTCACCAGTGACTTCAACTCCATCAAAGTGGGGTCAAGGTCTTGTTTTGATTTAACTTCTTCAATCAAGGAGGAATTGGCACCATCCATTACCATCGCACCACTATTTTTAGCCTCATTCAACATAACTCCCAACCTAGCCAACTGATGGACCTCTCTTAACAATTCCTTCTTGCCATCCTTAAGGTGAGCCACATTATCCATGGACACTTGACTTAGGGCATCGACCATAATATTAGCTTGCCCAGATGATAATGCACACTCATGTCATAATCTTAAGGGAACTCTAGTAACCTTATTTGCCTTAGATTTAAGTCTCTTTGGGTGAACACATATTAGAGACTCTTATGGTCAGTGAACACATCTATATGAATCCTATACAAATAGTGATGCCATATCTTCAAGGCAAATACCATGACTAGTTCAAGATCGTGAATGGCATAATTATGCTCAGGTACCTTTAGTTGCCTAGAATCATAGGCAATGACCTTGCGATTTTGCATCAATACACACCCCAATCCGATTCTTGAAGTATCGGAATACATCACGAATCCCTCCAACCCTTCCTGTAGAGCCAAAATAAGAGCAGACGTAAGCTTATCCTTCAAGGTTTGGTAACTTCTTTCACATTTATTGGTCCATACAAATTTTTCCTTCTTTTGGGTCAATTTTTTCAAAGAAGAAGCAATTGAGGAGAAACCATTCACAAACCTTTGGCAGTAATCAGCCAAACCCAAGAAGCTCGTAATGTCTGTCGTAATCAAGGGTCTAGGCCAATTTCTTATTACCTCTATCTTTTTTGGATCCACCTTAATCCCGTCACCTGACACCACATGACCTAAGAATGCAACTTCTTTCAATCAAAACTCACATTTCTTGAATTTAACAAAGATCTTTTCTTCCCTTAATATTTGTAACACCACCTTTAAATGCTTTGTATGCTCCTCTTCATTCTGGGAGTAGATCAAGATGTCATCAAAAAATACCATAACAAACATATAAAGGTAGGGTTTAAAGACCTTATTCATGAGATCCACAAATATTATTGGAGCATTAGTTAGGTTGAAGGACATCACCACGAACTCAAAATGCCCATATCTTGTTTGAAAAACCGTCTTGGGAATATGACACTTCCTTACCCTCAACTGATAAAACCCGAACCGAAGGTCAATCTTTGAGAAGTGGCTAGCCCCTTGCAATTGATCAAATAGATCATCGATTCTTTGTAATGGATATTTGTTCTTTATGGTGACCTTATTGAGTTGCTGGAAATCGATGCACATTCTAAGCAAACCATCCTTCTTTCTTACAAAAAACATAGGTGCACCCCAAAGGTGACTTACTAGGCCTTATGAACCCATTTTCTAACAAATCTTTTAATTGTTTCTTTATTTCCTTCAACTCTGTCAGGGACATTCAATAGGGAGGAATGGAAATGGGTTGAGCATTAGAGAGGAGATCTATATCGAAATCTATCTCCTTTTTAGGAGGGACACCAGGAAGTTCATTAGGGAAGACATCAAGAAACTCATTGACAATTGGGACTAACACAATAAAAGAGACCGTAGACTCGACATCCCTAACCTGCATAAGATGATAGATATAGCCTTTGAAAATCAACTTTTAAGCCTTAAGATAAGAGATGAATCTACCCTTGACCACAAAATCATGACCTTCCTATTCAAGGATGAGCTTATTATGGATTTGGAATCTAACCTTATGATTCCTACAACTAATAGTAGTATGATATGCATGTAGCAAACCCATCCCAAGAATAAAATCAAAATCTATCATATTGAGTTCAATAAAATCACAAGGAAAATTTATGCAGTATAGACACGGGACAACCTTATAGACTCTTGTAGCAAGAATGGACTCACCGAGAGGGTGGACACCTTAAAGGGTTCACACAGTAGCTCGGGACACATATGAAGATGATTAGCAATAAATAAAGTAATGAAAGAAGAGTGGCAACTGGATCCAATAAAGCATATACATCAACATTGTAGATCTTTAATAAAATGCCCAAAAATGTGCTTCAGAAATGTCCATAATTGTAATTTCCATATATCTCAAAATTTATGCGTGATGTCAAAAATTTGACTTAATATTCTCGATGAAGGAGAAAAATTTAGTGGGAAATGGGTATATCCCCGATTTTAGAGGACCCGTAGAAAAAAATAATTTTTGCTAATTTTCTATTTTCAGTGGCCATTTGCGCCCTGGCCGTGACATGTTGGGGGAGCGGATTAGTGTTTTAATGAAGTTCGTGTCTGGTCAGCGTCGCACCAAGGCATGGACCAATGTATTATTTTCCTTGGTTTTTCTATCTTGGCCAAGGGCATTGGGGTCATAGCCTCATGCCCACTTATGCGTGAAAAAACCTATACGTAGCCATTTTTCAACTCTATATCACTCAAGACCCTCTCAAAAACCTCTCCAAGACTTAAGAAAATATCTCATTCAAATTTCAAGGATTTCAAGCCTAACTTTGAAACTCAAGGATTCTCTTTAAGCTTAACTCAAGATAACCCATGTTTGAGGTATGTAGGTTTCATCTATTGGGTCCTTTGGCCCATGGAGCCCAATATCCTTTTCTATGAAAATTACATGTTTTCAAGTTGTATCATCTATGGATATCTATTATTATAGATTTGGATTATAAATTATATTGGGTTTATGAAATGTTGATTGATTATGCATGTCTATCTACTTCAAGCTTATACTTTGAATTGGTTTTGTCTATTGAACCTATGCATGTTTTGAGCTATAAAACTATGATCTATTACGAAATTTGATGAAGGATTTCAAGGTATCTTGCATGAGGGTTTTACTATACATTGGTGGGTTGATTTACCTTGAGTTTTCTCATATTATTTCAATCTTAAATTGTATGATTTTGAACTAGCATTGTACACCCACCAAGTGTTTGATAAAATGTCTTGACAAGGATTCTCAAGCTATTGATGATCTATTACATGGTTTATAAGTCAAGTGACTTTATAATGATAAAGGGCTTCCATATGTGCATTGAATTCATGAAAAGTATCTATGGTGTTGCAAGTAGACCACACCTTGTTTGGGGGGTGGTGACATGCCCAATCACCTTGCTGAGGGGGTGACATGCCTCAACCACCTTGTTGGGGGGTGATATGCCCAATCACCACGTTAAGGGGTGGATACCTCGACCACCTTCTTGGGGGGTGACATGCCTAATCACCATGCTTGGGGGTGCATACCTCGACCACCTTGTTGGGGGTGACATGCTCAATCACCACGTTGAGTGGTGGATACCTCAACCATCTTTTTAGGAGGTGACATGCCCAATCACCATGTTGAGAGGTGGATATATCAATCACCTTCCAAGGGGGTGACATGCCTTGGATTCCAAGTAGTAGTTTACTTGGTCTATGTTGGTTATGGTCTTTTCCCACACATGTAATATATAGTTTATAAATTATATGATTTATAAGCATGTTTAATTTCAATCATTGATTATGCATGCCATATTGATATTATATCTATCTATTGCTTATGATTATGCATTTTGACTACGTTGGCTTATGTCTTGTTGCATCGCATCCTACATACTTAGTACATTCAAACATACTAATGCATACTCTATGCCTACATGATATTATCATGTAGGGACTAGAGCACCTCTTGATCATCCTCCATGTGGCTAGTTCAGTGCTTTGGAGTTAAGCTTTGGTAAGTCCTCAAGTACGAGGACACTATCTTTACCACTTTGCTATGCTGAGACTTATTCATGTTGAACACTTATTATTATGAGGGTGAGCCTGGAGAGTGTCTTGGCCCACCCTCCTCCAATCTATGTTAGAGGTGTTGTTGGATATTAAGATGTAATTACGCTATGAGCTTGACTCTTGGCCCCCACTCCAATCTATGTTAGACATGTTGTTGAATATTAAGATGTAATTATGTTATAGGGTTAACTCTTGAAATGTTTTATGATTACCAAAGACTTTTATAAGCCTCGTTTTTCCCTTATTTATATCTCTTATTATTGTTATTTTGCTTCCACAACCAAGGATGTCTCATTGATATGCAAAGAGGCTTGTCAAGGTTCCTTTGGGTTCCCCATTTGTCGTGTCATGTCTAGGGCTTAGGTTTGGGTCGTGAAATTTAACATATAAGTAACAACATTGGGTGCCTGATCAACCCCTTGCCTCCCTTGAAGAGCATAGAACCGGTTGTTTTGAGGAATACCACCTTGTTGACCACCTTGTGCCTTTTGATCACCATAGGTGCCTTGCCTTTGAGGACGACCATCCCAACCCTTTTTTGTACACTCCACAATCTTGTGACGCATTTTTCCACAACCAAAGCAAGCACTCTTATTCCTCCAACATGTGCCGCTATGATACTTTCTACATTTTAGGCACTTAGGATGAGTCATTCCACCATTTCCACCTTGTGCCTTCAGGTTAGGAACCCTATCATTTGCAAACCTTTGGCCTTGGGTGTTGGAGGACCCTTGGGCTTGAAAATTGTGGCCTTGTTGGAAACAAGTACCTTTAGCACCTTGGAATCCACCATCAAGTCGAGCCCTCTTAGACTCCCCTATCCTTCTCATTTTGTGTTTCACCCCCTCAAGTTGTTTAGCATATGTCATAAGATGTGATATATCCATATCCCCAATGAACATGGTGGTATGGCACTCTTCATTGATCAAGTTAGGTACACCTAACACAAACTTAGGAATCCTTGCCCGAAGGTCGACAACCAAATGAGGAGCAAACTTGGAGAGGTTGTTAAACTTAAGGGAATACTCCTCATGCTCATAGAACCTTGCCTAAGATTCATTAACTCCATCAACTTTGCTTTTCTAAGCTCAATTGGGAAGAAGCAATCAACGAAGGCAACTTTGAATTCCTCTCATGGAATGGACTCATCATCCGCCCTCTCAATCTTCCATTGATTATACTATATTTGACTAAGGCCTTGAGTTGGTAGGCTACTAATTCCGCTTTCTCCTCCGAACTTACCCCCATGATAGCCAAAACCTTATACACTTCATCATTGAATTCTTGGGGTTCTTCCTCTACCTTTGAGCCATGGAATTCTAGGGGATTCATCCTTGTGAAATCACTCACCCTTGAGCCCAGCGTAGGATCATGAGGAGCTTGAACCCCTTGATTGTCTATGGCCTTTGCCAAAAGGGTGACCATTATCACGATCCAATCCTAGGGCCTAGACGTGACACAGTACACGGGGAACCCGAAGGGACCCCAAGCAAGCCTCTTAACATATCATTACACATCCTTGGTTACAGAAGTAATAAAATATCCATAAAATATTGTAAATAGGGATAACCGGGGGTAAGGAATATCTTTCATAGCATAAAACATCTTAGACACAAGAGGGTTAAAGCTCATAGCATCAATACATATCTTGTCCAACAACACCTCTAAATATAGAACTTAACGGGGGCCAAGACAAGCAACTGGGCTCACCCTCATAGTCAAAATATACAATAAAGGAAGAGAGTTGTAATACATGACATAAGAGCATAAATATTATCCCCGAAATGAAGGACTCACCAACTAGCTTGAGAGAAAGATCGTACTAGCCATGTGGAGGACAAGGACCAAGTAGGGCTCTGGTTCCTACATAGTGATATCTTGTAGGCATAGATATGCGTTAGTACATTTGAATGTACTAAGTATGTAGGATGCAATGCAATAAGAGATAGGAAACATAATCCAAATGCATAATCATATCAAGACATAGTATATTAGCAACATGTCATGCATGAATAATACTTGGAGTAAAACATGTTTGAAAAATAATCATACTTACATAGCTTGTTTAACCCAATAAGGTGACATACTTAGATCATCCAAAAACCTTGTACTAGAGGGTGAGGGGTATAGCATGAGTAATAACCCCTTCTAATAGGTAATGGGTAGTACATAAGATAATGAATAGCACATGAGGGTAGAAGGTTGCATAGGTCATAACCCCTATATGTGTACATGAGATAATGAATAGCACATGAGGGCAGAAAGTAGCTTAGGTCATAACCCCTACATATGTGTATGAGATAATACATAACCCAATATCGCAAATGAGGGTGAGATGTACCACATAGTTCATAACCCCTCCATATGAGCACATTGCATAACCTCAAATCATACACGATGGTAAGCAGTACAACATAGTTCACAACACCTTTATTTAGATATGAGTAAGTGAGTAGCATTAATTTGTACATGAGGGTAAGGTGTATAACATAGTTCATAAACCCTACATGTAGAACTTGGCCTTGTACTAGAGGGTAAAGCATATAACATAGTTCATAACCCCTTCTAGTAAGCATCACAATTCACAAGAGCATAAATCTTAGCATAAGGACTTAATAACTCATCAACCATTCCCAAGAACACAATAAACATGAGAGCCCAACACTTCACTTACAATACCATAGGTGCTTTACATGATCTAAATACACATATATACATTCCTTTCATCGCCATAAGCCACTTGACTTATAAACCATGCAATAGACTATTAATAACTCAAGAACCCTAATCCAAACATTTTATCAAACACTTGGCAGGCGTGCAATGCTAGTGTAAAACCATGCAATTCAAGAGTGAAATCATGCTAGAAAATTCAATGTAAAACCATCAATAGATACTTTGTAACATTCTCAAGCAATATACATCAATAGCATTCATCAAATCTCACAATAGATCTTAGATTCATAGATCAAAACATGCTAAAATAACCATAATTTCAGGAATCCCCAACATAGTATGCAGTAAAATTCATAATAGATAAGACCCATGAGTAAATCAACTTTAAATCATGTGATTTTAGGTAAAATAAAGCTTAGGTATCATGGGTGAAAGGAACCCAAGATAGAAAGCCACATACCTTAACTTTGGAGAATCCTTGCAGAAGCTTAGACATGGAGACTTGAAGCTTGAATGAGAACCTTAAGATCCAGATGAGTTTTGGAACTTGAAATTTGGAGATGAAATATTGTCTAAGTGTTTGAGAGAGTATTTGGGAATGTCTTGAATGATATGAGGGTGAAATAAGGCTAAGTATAGGCATTTTCACACATGGGAACACTTAGACCCAAGACTCAAAAGGCTTGGACCGGAATAAAATAACTGGGCATAAAAATAATGCACTGGCGCGCCCCAGCCACATCGCGCTAGGGGCGCGCAAGCACACTATTTTTTGCTCGCTTTGAAAATTGAAATTGTGAATCGTTTGCTCTAAAATCGGGGTTAGACCCTTTTTCCACTCAATTTTACCCCCTGAAAAAGAACATAAAGTCGAATTTCTAAAATAACTCACGAATTTTTAGATATATGGAAATTACAATTCCTGGCACTTTCGAGGCACATTTTAGAGCACTTTTTGGGGTCATTTCAACCACATTCTCGGTACTTGGTATGGGTGATTCTTTCTCCTTCTACTTGGGGAGCTTGTGGGGCTGGAGGGGCCGATTCACCCTCGGGGTTGGGAGCTCTTTAATATACAAAGGGAGTAACGGACTAAGAGATATCTTTTATAATACAAAAGCGTAAGGAGTCTAGCTCAATCATACATAAACATCGCAATATCCAACAACACCTCTAATCATGAATAGGATGGGGCCCAAGATATCTCCCGAGCCCACCCTCAAAAGATAGTGTCCAAAAAAATAAATAAGTCTAAACAAGAAATGAAAGTAAGTGGAATATTGTCCCCGGATGTGGAAGACACACCAAGTGATCTTCCACTAGAATGTCTAACCATGTGGAGGGGGAGGATGGTAGGGAACTCTGGTTCGTATATGGTTAAATTATGCAAGCAAAAATTATGTGTTAGTACTTAGAATATACTAAGTATGTGGGGTGCAAATGCATCAAGGAACATAAATCATAAATAATCAATATGTGTAATCATAAACAATGGATATAGGCTCAATGTGTCATGAGTGGCAATTGCCTATAGGGATATGCATGAAGAATCATCAAATCACATGACATCATATATATAGTGGTAAGGGACTACAATCGACATATAAGACCAAGCAAGCAACTACTTGAAATTATGGTGTTCACTCCACATTGGACAAGGAGAGGTATACTTTGCCAAAGTAGACCTAACACTATCCTTACAACCAAGCCTTTTCGAAAAGCTCCACCACCTTACGGCATATCGTTTTTGGTGGGTTTCACATTTTATCTTTCCCTTACAGCATAGCCTTTTGGATAGGTTCAAAAAATACCCATACCTTATGGCATTTCATTTTCGGTAGGTACAAGCCCATACAGGGAATTAATATCATAGACCTATGGTGGCACATAGTTTAGGGACCATGGGAGACTACCAAAAGTCCTCTTGGTTCTAGGTCACAATCTCATAGAATACTTGAAACATAGTCATAGTTATCGTACACGTAGTCTCAAAATATCTTAGCATCATTCTTAGAGTAGCTCATTATCATAAGTTGTAACATCAAAGTTAGGGCTTTATATTATTCTTAACATTCATATCATGCTTATGAGCTCATAGCATACATATCTTTTCATAACGCATTCATCGCTTAAAAGCTTAACATGCATCTTTCAATCAAATCATGGTGGGTATATGTACATAAACTAAAAATCATGCAATTCATGAATAAATGTCATTAGAGGAGTAAAATAAAATCCTTAAACATCATTCAAACATCCCATCATTCAAACATCCCATCATCAAACATAAGGAAACTTGGTTAGGATACCATCAAACCCTTATGTAAAAATCATAGATTTCATATAATGTTGCATGACATAAAAGTGTACAAGGAAAATTTATCATAAAATACTTCATAATATCATCACAAAAAGAAGTTCAGAAATCACCATGTATTATCATGACTTGAGAAATCATAAAGGAGGTAAGGAGTGGTTGAGCTTGTAGAGAAAAGGTCTCCGCAATCAAAACATGTATACCTTGTCAACTTAATAAAGAGAAAATTTGATTTGGAGGTAAAGAAACCAAAACCTAGCTTGCACTCTCCTTTGAAGACCTTGAAGAACTTGGGAGGGGTTTGGGACTTTGAGTGTTTTTGGATTGAGGATGAATGAAAGGAATTAGGGTTAAAAGGGTTGATACGGGGTCTCTCAAAGGTCAAAATGAACTAGCATAGGCATAAAATATTTAGAAATAACAAAACTGTCCCTTTTAAAATGTGGCTTGACAGGACTACGAGACCACACTTATGGGTTATAGTCCATTCTACTGGCCATAGAAAGGGGTTTTGTCTGATAGCATTTTAGACTTTCAGAGACCCTTCTCTTATTTACATTCCATGACACGATCTATGGCTCGTAAAAGATTTTACAGTCTATCTGATGAGTCATTGATTAAATCCCTGAAAGATCCCAAATTTAACTAAATCTGCCCCAAATTCCACAAAAGAACTTACGGGCCATGCAACAACTTACGACTCGTAAAACCTCTCGTAGAAGCTAGTAGTCAAAAATTTTCAAAGCTTATTTTCTTGCATTTTTCATACTTCTAGTAGGTGGGGTCTGACATGCGAGACCCAGTCCACAGGCCATGGCTCAACCTACAGACCGTACTTTGGTTCGTAGAAGTTTATGTCACAAAAGTTGAGCAACTAGAATTTGCATCTTTCAAACCACGAACATGTAAGATGACTCTTCTTCATTCCATCTACGGGCCGTAATTTATCTCGTAGAGTGGTTCCAGATTTAGAAAAATTTGGGCCCCTTCAAGACTCATTTTTACGATACCTTTGATGGCTCATAGTTCTATATATGGTCCGTCCTATTAATCGTAAGTCAACTTTCAGAAATTTTTCAATTTTTCGTTTTCACTAGACTCAATCCATGAAGCCTACCTACTACTCATGAATTATTCCATGAGCCATAGACTGGATCATAAGATCAAACCAGCACAAAAATTGTTATCATTTAGTTTTCCAAGCCAATAAACATGAGGGATGTTACAAGAATGCCCAATCATAATTTTCACCACATGTATATGTAAGAATGTCTCAACCATAGTCATGATTTTCAATTGAAATTCATAATTTTACACTCTTTCCATAAGCCACAAGCATAATATGATACACATACATCTTTCCACATTGATTACCAATAATTAAGAACCCACACAGGGGCATCGCATCAATAATCTTCAACACGTGCATATCATATCACTCATTCCTATATAATACATCATATGAATATACAATTGCCCTACCCGAGTCTAAAAAATGGGATAGCTAAACCTAATTCGAAGGCCGAACCGCACACAAACTAGCCACCCGAATGAATAAATTCATAAAATCAACTCTAAAACATCAAACAACTATCAAGAATAAGATGTACACATCAAAAGGAGTCAATTGACATCCATATTGATAGGAATTAGGTCCAAGGGTAAAATAATAAAAAAAATAGGTTATTTTTCAAAAATAATGAATCTAAATATTGTGCTCAAAATCAGGTTCTACACGAAAATGGAGTTTGTGGGTGAAAATCTCTTAAAATTTGAGTATAAATTGAGGGAGAAATCATCATTTAAATTTTAAATCACGTTCTTTAAAAAATATTAAAATTGGAGGATTGGAACCAAAAATTTCAAGTCAAAATCACAATCTAAATACTAAAATCAAAGATTAAGTGTTTCAAAAGCTTACCCAAATGAAAATTCAAAAAAAACCTTGCTCAAAATCGCCCCTCCAAACTTTGAGAACTCAAAAATGGAAGAAAATGGGGTACTAGCAAAAAAATGGGATGGAAGGGGATTTTTTGAAAAAAAAAGGTTGTTGACCAAGTTTGACCCTCGTTAACTGTGTTGACTGCATGTTGAGCATATTCAACTTGCACCAACACCCTACAAAACATGTTCTTGACTTTAGAAGATATTGAGAACCATATAAATATGAACTAATAGTGCAAATTGATCAAAAAAATATTTCGAAATCAACGGAATCATAAAAATCTAATCTGAGGTCTCCTTGACCCTTAAGTCACAATGAAACTAGTTTAGGACCTCAAATGATCAAAATATCCTCAAGACCCTTGAAAAATATGGAAATGACTCTTATAGACCTAAAATCATCCCCCAAATCCAACGGAACCATCAGAATTCCGAACCAAGCATCCAAACAGTAATCATTGACCAAAGTAAAACTTAGTCCATTTTAAATCAAAATTTTCAACTTTTGACTTTATTTCCTCATACTCCGTATTTGATTTCGTCACTTCTCCTAGACTAATTTACATGTAACAGAACTAATAGAATTAATGGAATTCTATTCCTAGGTTTGAAACTCCAAATGGTACAAAAACTCGCTTGTCAAACAACTTAAAAGTTTAAACACAAATCCACATTATACCTTGTAACATCCCATCTTGAGATAAGGTGTCCCACATCAGCAAAACACAAGAGAGATGTTGGGTATATAAGTAAAGGACTAGCCTATATACTGCGAGGTGCCTTTTGGGATGAGCCCAAAAGGACAAATCTATGATGGGCTAGGCCCAAGAGCAGATAATACTTCATAGTGTTGGGCCAGGTCGTTACAGGTAGTATCAGAGTCACTCTTATATAAGCCTTATCGATGTGCGTTAGAGTTCAACTGTGTTTAGGCAAATCCTAGTGAGGCGAAGCAAACCTCAATATTGAGTCTAGGCAAATCCCATGTGGTGGGGCAAACAAACCTCAGTGAGGACGTTGAGTCCATAGAGGGGGTGTATGTAACAATCCATCTTGAGATGAAAAGTTCCACATTAGCAAAACACAAGAGAGATGATGGGTATATAAGTAAAGTACTAGTCTATATACTATGAGGCGCCTATTGGGGTGAGCCTAAATGGACAAATCTGTGATGGGCTAGGCCCAAAAGCGGATTGGACCAGGTCGTTACATACCTCTTGTATCCTTAATATGTCACTACCAACCACATAATTTGCTCAAATAAAGTTCGAGGAAACTAACAGAAGGGCAAAACTATAATGTTTATGAAAATTCACAAAAAGGATCATTAAGGTCATGTCACACCCCAAATCTCATTAAGGCGGACTGGCATCCATTGCCGATAAGGCTCGAGAGAACCAACCTATATATATACGTTACCTATACATATTATAAGAGATTTCTATATTTAACATGCCTTTATAGAAGAAAACAATTATGACAAGCCCAAAATGAAATGCAATTGACTTGGCCTTTGGGGCCTCATTCTCTAAAGTACAACTCATAACCACACTTGAGTTTACATAGTCTACAAAGCCTCTACACATGGAACAAATTAGATAAGGGTCAGGACAAGCCCTGCCTCGACCAATTATATAATACACAAATACAACTCTAGACACACAAAGCTCCAAAGCAACCTGAAGCTTGGT
>DF359815.1:4058-45766 GCA_000787875.1 Solanum virginianum
CACTCCTTCATCTTGAGGAGCAGGAGGAGGCAGATGACATGAGGGCTGAAACTTAAGACTTGGAATCACATGAAAGACTTAGTTGTTATCTTAGGCTTGTATAGAGTGAAAGAGGTACAAATATCGCTCCTTTATGATCGCTTTGGCTTCCCTAGTGACTCCTTCATCTTGTCGATTCCTCCAAAGAACCTTGATGGAAGTTACATCCTTGTCTCTCAACCTTCTTACTTCTCTACCCAAGATTTCTACTGGAACCTCCTCATAAGTCAAATTATCCTTCATCACACCCACACCCTTTCAAATTCACTATAGCAGTTGCGTCACCGCACACCACTTTAATATAGACACATGGAAAACCGGACGAACCATACTCATATCCATAGGCAACTCCAATCCTTATGCAACCTTACCAGTTTCTCCTCCAAACCCTAAACGGATCTACAAACCTTAACCCATTTGTCAACCTTAAACACACATAGTCCACCTTTACACCAAAAGGCACCATCTTCCACTTGGGAGAAAACCTCCACTCTGCCATCCCTTACCAAAACCTCCAACTCTATTAAGGCGGAATCAATGCCTTGCTTAACTAGACCTCCTTAACCAAAGAAGATTCGGAACTATCAAAAGCACTAAACCACCATTCTCAAATTTACCCAACCTCATACCCAACCTAATCACCTGGTGAACTTATCTAACACCCTCTCATCATCCTAAAGATTCCCACTTTCCATAATTAGCAAGCAATCTCACACTCCTCAAAACTCACAATACCACAATCAAATGGTCTACAAGCTCTCCCTTACTTCCAAAATAAGCCAACATATCATCACCAAAGACCACCACAAACATATTAAGCTAGGGTTTAAAACCCTATTTATGAGACCTATAGAAATATCTGGTGCACTGGCCAAACCAAAAGACACTACCCCAAATTAAAACATCGAAAGGACACCAAGGACTCATTGACCACCGAAATCAACTTGATAGGAAGGACCTTATGCTCAATATCCCTAACCCTCAAAAGATGATAGAGACACTCCTTAGAAATCAACCTTAGATTTCAATTGGACCTTAAGACAAGAAATGGATCTACCTCTTCACTACCACTCAAGGATGGGTTTATTAGGGAATTAGAATCTAACTTTTATGGGTCCTACTATTAATGAAGACACAATATGCATGCAACTAATACACCCCAACATGGTAGTACGGACCTAGCCCCGCAAACAAAGTGATTAAGGCATAGCACCCCCTCACCAAGGTGTGGTCAACTTGCAAAACTATAGGTAAAGTATGACATCAAAATCCACCATATCAAATTCAACAAATCACAAGGCAAGACCTAATATAGTATGAACACAGAAATATATGAACTTTTCTAGCAACAATAAACTCACCAATGGGGTTGACACTTTATGAGGTTCACCTAACACCCGGGACACACATGTAGCCCACTAGCAACAAAATAAATAATGAAAAAAATAGTGGTACTCGAACCTATCAATGCATACCCATCTAAGTCAAAGGAAACTTCAATATACCGGTAGCAACATCGGGCGCCTCATCCCCTCCTTGCCTCCCTTGAAGAATATAAAATCGATTGTGCCTTGGGGAAACATCTTGATGACTTTCCCTTTCTCCTTGGCAAGTATTAACACCTTTGCCTTGAGGAACATCACCTCTACCTTTGGGTTGAGCATGAGGACAACGACTAACTTTGTGCCCAAATCCACGATAACCAAAGCAAGCATTGGACTTCTTCAAACATGGGCCTCCATGGCCTTTCCCACTCTTTCAGCATCTAGGCTTTGCACCCCCTTATCACCTCCTTGGAATCCTTAATTTGGCACCCTACCATTAGTAAATCCCTCATTGGAAGCATTGGATAACTCTTACCCTTGGAACCTATGGCCTTGAGGAAAATGACCACCCTTTGAATTTTGAAACTCACCTTCAAAATAAGCCCTCTTGGCCTCACTAATCATTCTTTTTCTAAGCTTTTCACCCTCCAATTGTTCGGCATAAGTCATAAGAAGGGATAAATCCATATCACTTATCAACATGGCAGCACGATACTTCTCATTAACTAAGTCGGACACCCCCATCATAAATTTGTTAATCCTAGACCTCAACTCGGCCACCAATTATGGAGCATACTTGGAGAGTTGGTTGAACTTGAGGGCATACTCCCTCACACTCATAGACCCTTGCTTTAGATTCATAAATTCCATCATATTGGCCTCCCTTATCTCAAGGGGAAAGAACCAATTGAGAAATGCCGCTTTAAACACTTCCCAAAGGATGACATTGTTATTCCCCTTCTCCTCCTTCTATTGGGTAAACCATATTTGAGCTACCTCCTTGAGTTGGTAGACCGCCAAATCCAACTTTTGCTCCGATCTAACCCCCGTAATAGCCAACACCTTGTATAACTCATTAATAAATTCTTGAGGGTCCTCATCCACCTTAGACCAATGGAACTCTGGCAGGTTCATCCTATTAAAGTCTCTCACCCTTGAAGCCAGTGTAGAAGCATGAGGAGCTTGGGCCCTTGGTTAAATTAATTATTTACGACGTGAGCTAAAATAGTAAGAGCATCCTAGAATTCTTCATGAACCACTCCTTCATCTTGAGGAGCAGGAGGAGCTGGTTGCTCCTCAAGTGTATGGGCTCTTTTACCTCTTTGGAATTGGCATGATCTAGAATAACAAAGAATATTCGTTAGGGGAAAACCTTCCCTTAGCCTCCTATTCATAGTTGTGGCATGCTTCGCAACCATGAATAAGACTCTAATTGATGTGGTGTATTGGATTTCGAAGACCATTAATAACCAAGTGCTCTGATACCAAGTTTGTCACGATCCAAACTAGGGCCTAGATGTGACACAATGAATCTGGAACCCGAAGGGACTCCAAACAAGCCTCTTAGCATATCACACACACATCCTTGGTCACAGAAGCAATTAAACAATAACAAGAGAGTCAATATAGGGATAAAGGGAATAAGAAAAATCTTTGATATCATAAAAACATAAAGAGTCAAGCTCATAGCATAGATACATCATACTATTCCAACAACACCTCTAGACTTAGAATGGAGCGGGGGCCAAGACACTTTTTGGGCTGACCCTCATAGTGTCAAATATCAACATAAAGAAGTTTTAGAAATAACAAGAGAAAGTAGTCCAAGACACTTTCTGGGCTCACCCTCATAATGTCAAATCTCAACATAAAGAAGTTTTAGAAATAACAAGAGAAAGTAGATAGTGTCCTCAAACTTAATGACTCACCAAGCTTATCTTCGAGATGTCAAACTAGCCATGTGGAGGAGGATAGTCAAATGGAGCTCCGGTTCCTACATTGTAACATTATGTAGGCATAGAGTATGCATTAGCACATTTAAATGTACTAAGCATGTAGGATACAATGCAACAAAAGATAGGCAACATAATAAAAATGCATAATTATAAGCAATGAATAGCATAATAACAATATGAAATATATGATCAATGCTTAAAGTAAAACATACTTTGCAGATCATTCATCTTACACAAAACATAATATATAAGTGTGGGAAGAGATCTCAACTGACATAGAATAAGACTAATCGAACTACAACTTAGAATTCCAGTGAATACCCATCACTGATAAAGAGGTGGTCTACTTGCCAAGGTAAACCATACTTCAAACTTATGGGAAGATGACCCAATTTCATATGAAATAACCTTCCTTATGGGAATATGACCGAATTTCAGAAAGGATTTCTTTAGAAACTTCACATTACAGGAATATGACCTAATTTCAGGAAGAACCTCAAGAGAAAGTATACTAAATGGATCCACTAGTAAGGCAAGGGTAAAATCTCATCCTATGGTGGCACATAGTTCAAGAAAAGAGAGCACTCACTCAATCCATCGGTGCTAAATCTAATCTCATGGAATATATAAAGTAATCATAGCTTTAATAATTCGTAAGAAATATAGAAACATGACACGAGTAGCTTTAAAATATCTTTGACCTCTAATGGGGAGCATAACTTCAAAACAAGATTAGATCATCATCAAACATTACCCTTGCATTAACATCAACATCAGAGGCTCACAAGAGGTAAAATCTTTAAGAAAAGGGCTTAATTCAACTTTACAATATCATCAATATTTTCATGAATCAAACACATCTTTAGAATGCCCAAAATCATCATAAAGTAACTTTACACATAAATCAACTAATAGATCATCAAAACTTTAAGAATCCTTAAAAAGATATTTTATCAAATGCTTGGCAGATGTATAATGCTAGTACAAAATCATGCAATTCAAGAGTGAAAATATGTAAAGAAAAAAATAATATAAATCCACCCACCAACACTTGGTAACATCCTCTAACAAGATACATCAAAACCCCTCATTAAATCTCACAATAGATATTAGATTTATAACTCAAAACATGCACAGTTGAACGACATTTTATAAAACCTCAATGTTGTTTATAATCATAATCGATAATAAGTAATACCCATAAGTAAATCAACTTGAAAACATGTATTTTATATGAAAATGAAGGTTGGGCACTATGGGTGAAAGGACCCAATGGTTGAAACCCACATACCTCAAACTTGGAGATTCCCTTGATGAAGATTTGAATGAGAACTTGAAGCTTGAATGAATTTCTTGAGATCCAGTATGAGTTTGGAACCCTTGATTTTGGATTAATTATTTGTCTAAGTGTTAGAGAGGATTTTGGGGAATGTCTCGAATGACATAGGGTTGAAAAATGACTAAGTATATGTGTTTTTACACATAGGAAAGCTTAGGCCCAAGACACTAAGGCCTTGGACCAAAATTAAAAAAAGTCAACAAAATGTAGTAGTCCGCGCCTTGACCGTGTTCTGCTAGGGGCGCGGATGGATTCTATTTTTCGTAAATTTTGGAAAAATCAAATTTTGATATAGTTGCTCCAAAATCGGGGTTATACCTATTTCCCACTTTATTTTGCCCCTGATCTCAAATATGAAGTTGAATTTTTGATATCACACATAGATTTTGAGATTTATGAAAATTATGATTACGGGCATTTTTGAGGCACATTTTCTGGCACTTTTTTTGGGTCATTTCATCGATACCAAAATCTATTTCCCTTTCGGGAGGAACATTGGGAAGCTTATTAGAAAAGACATCAATGCATTCATTAACCACCGGAACCAACTCTATGGGAAGGACTTTGGATTCAACATGCCTAACCTCACAAGATGATAGAGACACCAATTAGAGATCAACTTTTGACCTCCAACAAAAATACCTCACAAGAAATAAACTACCATTGACCACCATATCATAACTCTCCCACTCAAGAATGGTTTGATTATGTTGGTTTATCTTCGTGCATGGCTGGATTTTCGATGGTTTTTGAGTTCTGGTACTCCTATGTTGTTTTGGGCTTTATGTTCATTAGAGAATTGAAATTTGACCCTATGAGTTCCACAATTAATAGAGGCATAATATTGAAACGACCTCAAAAAGTGCTCAAAAATGTGCCTCGGAATACCTGGAATATTAAATTCCATATATCTCAAAATTTATTTGTTATTTCGATAATTCAACTTCATATTCTTATTCGGGGGGTCAAAAATAGGTGAAAATGGGTCTAACCCTAATTTAAGAGCGAAAGATTAGCAATTACGAAATTCCAAAGTGCAATTTCCAGAGGGGTTTTTGAACCCCCTCGTGACGCGCAACTATTTAAAAGTGGACTATTTTTTAGCTCAGTCCAAGACTTCCAAGTCTTGGGCCGAAATTGTTCCTAAACGTGTTTTTACCTATACTTAGCCAAATTTCACCCTCATATCTTCCCAAACATTTCCCAATACTCACCTAGACATTTAGTCATATTTTCACTCCCTAAACTCAAGTCCTAAACCCTCATTCCAAGCTAAGGTTCTCCTTCAAGGTTCTTCTTCAAGCTTCAAGTCTCCATCTCCAATCTTCACCAAGTTTATCTCTATGCTAAGGCATGTGGATTTCTTTCATGAGTTTCTTTCACCTATGATACCCAAGCCTTCTTTTACTCAAATTATATGATTTAAAGTTAATTTACAAATGGGTCTTGCTTATTATGAAATTCACTGTACACTAAGATAAAGCTATGTGAAATTGTGACTATTTTGCTATGTTTTGATCTATAAATCTTGGATCTATAGTGAGATTTGAGGAGGAATTTTGATTTATATTTATTGTGACTATCTTGCTATGTTTTGAGCTATAAATCTTTGACCTATTGTAAGATTTGATGAGGGGTTTTGGTGTAGATTGCTAGAGGGTGTTGCAAGGTGTTGATTGATGGTTTTACAATGAATTTTCTTGAATGATTTCATCTCTATATTTCATGGTCTTATACTAGAATTACATACCCTTTATGTATTTGATAAAATATCCGAATGTGGTTTCTTGAGGAGTTGAAGGTCTAAAGCATGAGATATGATATGAATGACTACATCATGATGAAATGAGTTTATGTATATGATGAATTCTATATAAATTGTTGCCCGGATAACCTAGATGAGGGTTTGTACTCATCAACCTAGGGAAGGGTTTGTACTTCTCCACCTAGTGATGAGGGGGTATCATCACTAACCTAGAAGATGAGGGTTTGTACTCATCAACCTAGGGAAGGGTTTGTACTTCTCCACCTAGTGATGAGGTGGTATCATCACTAACCTAGATTGGGATTTGTACTTATCAACCTAGGGAAGGGTTTTCACTTCTCCACCTCAGTGATTGGGTGGCATTATCACCAACCTATATGAGGGTTTGTATTCATTCACCTAAGTGATGGGGCGGCATCATCACAACCTACCAAAGGGTTTTACATTTGGAAATCTAGTTTGGTCTATTCTACACATATGATATTCTATATGAGCATGACTTAAGCATGTTTTACTTATGCATTGATCATACATGTCATATTGTTAAAGCATGCCTATTGCCTATTGTTATGCATTTTGATTATGATGCTCAATTTTGTTTGCATTGCATCTTACATACTTAGCACATCCAAATGTACTAACGTATACTCTATGACTACATGATGTCACCATGTAGGAACCGGTGCCCAAGTTGATCATCCTCCTCCTCCTTGTGGCTAGTTTGGTGCTATTCAAGCTAGTTGGTGAGTCCTCCACTTCGGGGACCTTAGTCGATGCTATTCAAGCTAGTTGGTGAGTACTCCACTTTGGGGACCTTAGTCTATGATTCTCCTATTATGTATTGAGACATTCTTCTTTATTTTCTATTTTGACCATGAGGGTAAGCCCGGTTACTTTGTCTTGACCCCTGCTCTTATCTATGTATAGAGGTGTTTGTTGGACATGTTATGTATCTATGATATGCACTTGACTCTTTGTCTCTTGACTATGGTGATATGGAAGTGTTTTCCCATAGCCCCATTTTCCCCATTCTTTTATCTCTTGATGGTTGGTTTATTGCTTCCGCTACCAAGGATATGTAATGATGTTCTAAGAGGCTTGCTTGGGGTCCCTTCGGGTTCCCCTTGCGCCGTGTCACCTCTAGGCCCTAAGCTTGGGTCATGACAAATATGCATGCAACCAATCCATCCCATGAATGACATCAAAATACACCATATCTAACTCAACGAAAATACAAGGCAATATTTTATACAAAATGAATATGGAACAATTTCTATAGACCCTCCTAGCAACAATGGATGCACCAAAGGGAGTAGATACTTCATATGACTCATACAACAATTTGGGTTTAATATGAAACTTTTTGGAAACAAAAGGAGTAATAAAATAAAGAGTGGCACCCAGGTCTATCAATGCAAACACATTAAAATCAAAGACTTTTAACATACCGGTAACGATATCGGGCACCTTATCTTCCCCTTGTCTCCCTTGAAGAGCATAGAATCGATTTTGTCTTGGAGCATACCCTTGTTGACCTTCTCTTCCCCTAGGACCCGCATTTGCACCTTGGCCTTGTGGACGACTATCTCTACCCTTATTTTGATTATAAGGACAATTAACCTTCTTGTGACCCACTTCTCCACAACTATAGCAGGCATTGGTATTCCTCAAAAATGGGTCATCATGGCCTCTACCACATCTTGGACACATAGCATTAGGCACCACACCACCACTACCTTGGACCCTTAAGTTATCATTAGCAAACCTTATATTAGGAGCGCTTGAAGACCCTTGGTCTTACTAAAATCGGCCACCCTTGGGACCTTGGAATCTATCTTTAAAATGGGCCCTCTTGGCCTCGTTACCTCTTCTCTTTCTCAACTTTTTCCCATTCAATTATTCGGCATAAGTCGTGAGGCGAGGTAAATCTATATCACTAATCAACATGGTGGGATGACACTCGTCATTCACCGAATCGGAGACACCCATCACAAATTTGTTAAATCTAGTCCTTGGCTCGGCTAGCAATTGTGGAGCATGTTATACCCAAATTTAACTCAAGGTCAATGGTGTACAACATATTGGAGATTCCTAAATAATTAGCATAAGGAGTCACCACCTAATTATTTTTAAGGTTAATTAGAAAACCTATATTGTGCTAAAATGATGCTAAATTAATTCAAAATTAATGGTCTACTAAACCTATGTGATTCTAGGTAAGGGTTCTAATTATCCTAAAGGGAAGGGGTAAGACATCCTTTAAAATCTATTAAAAAAGAGTTAAACGACCAAACTTAGGTTAATCAAATAATTAGTAGATAAGTGCCAAAAGAGTTGAAAAAATATGAAAATATTTAAATTTTGAAATAGTGATATATTTAAAACTTGAAACAGAAATGAGCATTTTGCCATAGCTAAAATAAAACTTGTTGTTTTTCAGAAATAAAACTAAAAACTAATCACTTGATTTAAACAATTTCAAAAAAAAAAATAAGAATCATGTTTAAATGTAATTTAGTTTGAAAAATGATATTTTAACATGAATTAGAGTTTAAACAAAATGGTTGATTCTTTAAAAAGAAGCTTTTATTTTTTTTAAAAAGAGTAGAGTTACGACAAATAGAAGAAATTTATTAATAACTAAAATAAAGATTTCCAAACCCGACTATCTATCTAGTGTCAACTATTATGGATTCAAATTAGAACATGTCTAAATCAAATAAGACAATATGTAAAGAAAAAAATATATACAAATAATGGTAAGAAGTAAGCCGTGAAAGAATCCAAGCGAAATTGCTTGTTTTGCTATTTGAGCATTCTAAGATGTCGTAATAACTCCATGTACGGGTATGACGGTTTGAGCCAAGATACTCCAATTTTGCGGGAGTCCTGAATTGATACTCCATTTGCTCCCAAAGTGTTAATGCAAACAGAGAGAAAAGATTTAGAGGCATTTAACTTAAAAAATAATCAAATACTTGACAATGAAAAAACATTAAATGCAAAGAAAGTGCACCTAAGGAGAAGTCTAAATCTAAAAAAAGGTCACTAGAATATGCTTGCAAGAAATAAGTTTAGAGGAATAAACATTCTATCCATATGGTCTCTAAAGCAACATAACTCATGGAAACATAGAGTTTCATATACTATACGGAAATCAGTAAATCAAAATGAACTAGAATATATTGATAGCCAACCAAAACTTAAATAATTATAGAACTTGAATACTTAGAAGAATTTATAAAGCTTAAACCATATGATAGGGTAGATAAGAAGGAAACAGATAATCAGAAAAGAAAGCATAAATATGAGAAAGAACAGGGGAAATTAAGGCAAGGTAACATCGAAAACAAAATAGAAGATTTTGAACTAAACTTTTCTTCGTTTTCTAGTAATGTAAAGAAAATGACCTTGAACACATAACACTTTGTCCGGGTATTAACCAGTGGATTAGATACCTTAAGGAAAAGAAAATGTATTCTACAATGATTAACAAAAGGTACAAACATATGATCAGCAAAATTTCGGCAAAAATAAATTAGAGAAAACTAATCATTTTCATGTAGAATGGGTTACTACCAACATTTTTAGAACTAAACTGTAGCATGCTTGCATAATGATTACTGAACTTGGGGCATAAAATAACATCAACATGGATCCATATGTGATAGACCCCTCGGGATAGTTACTAAAAATATGAATTTAATTTATGATCTAGGCTTAATGATCAACTTCACAAGTATCAGTTAAAGTAAAAGGTGTACCTTAAACATTCATATCATTAAACTAACATTATTTCCAAGGATTTATCTGAAATGATGGCACAAGACAACCAACAACAAGGTAAAGAAACTGACTCAATTTCAATATGGCAAACTTATTCCTTAAGGATTAGAATGACCTACCTCATTTAGACAAACAAACTGTCCACATATGTCTCATACCAAGTTTATAACAATTATTATTGGATGGCTTACTCCTACTAATAGTGATAAACATATGAAGAATATGATGTTTGAAAACATACAAGTATAGACACAGTAGACTGGACAACTTTCAGCTAAACAATTTCAGGAAGAATAGTGAAGACAACATAATTAAGAACCATATTGGGACAAAATAAGCTTAAACAAAGATTTCAACAAATGCTCTTAACCAGAAGTTTTGATAGACTGATTCACAAATAGACGCAAATACGTGATTAACAACAGTGTCACCAAACGGTATGCAAACGTGAAAGATGCATTTTAACACTTTAAAATCAAGAGAAACAGGAGGATCACAAAAGAGGGTAAACTGACAATTTGGACAAGAATTATAAAAAATACACACTGATTCCCTTTATATAAAGAAGTTAAGATAGTTTCGTACACATTTAATATCATATTAATAGATGAGAACTAAACTTGAGCAAGTATAAAGTAAAACAACTGATAAAATAAAGACATACCATGATTTAGAATCCAACAATAAGTAAGGAAAAGCATCATAGTATATCAAATGTAGCAAGAATTAAGCTCGAAATAATAAAAAATTGCAGAAAAGTAATATAACAGAACCCATGCTCGACTAAAACAAAAAAAAAACTACTGGACAATTACTATGAAAAAAGAAGACTACGGCTACATACTATTATTGTTAAATCCTACTATATTCATAGGCATAACAACCATATCTATAATTAGAGTGAATGACAAATAAAAAGGAGTATACCTTTTCAAGAGTAATGAGCTGAAGACAATGAGCTGAAGATTAGCGATGAGGAACTTTCACCCCCTGAGCTTGGATCAAATAGTAGCCGACCAAACTGGATCCTAATCTTCTACAGAATTTTGAAAACTAAAGAATTTATCCAAATCAAATATTCTTGCAGAAGAGGAATTAATTCCAAAACCCTCCCTTTCCAGCCATAAAAAAGGAGTATTTATAGGGAGAAATTTTGGGCGTGTTTGTGGGGAAAATAAATAGAATTCAGGTTCAAATTTGAATTCTCTTTGTTGAAAAGACGTTACTTGCTTGGTTTTGTGCTGCTATTCGCGTTTGGTGCAGTAGTTCCGCTGGCCACGACAGGTTGCCACTGATTTTCTTGTTTTGGAGAAGAAAGGTCTCTTGAGCGTCAGAAAGGAAAAAAATATAAAATAAAAGAAAGGGACACGTGAGATGTTGTATAGTTGTTGGAGCTGACAAATAAAGGGATTGGGCCAGGTTTAAGCTAGTTCTGGGCTGCAATTTTTGTCCAAAAATGGACTGAAAGATCTAAAAAAAAGGATTAAATGGTGGGAGAAATATTACTAAAGATTTGACCATTTAAATTACAACTATGACCAATTAGAAATTTTTAAAAAAAGTAGCTAAATTGAATAGTTTTGACTATAAAACAAATTAATATAAATTGATTACAGAGCTTCTTAAAATTGTCAAAAGAAAATAATTCAATCAAATTATCGACTAATTGAATCTAAAAATAATTCATAATTAAACTAGGACAATTGACAAAAAATATTTTTTTTTGAAATGGTTTTGTTTTAAAAAAAAAGTAAATAAAAAGAAGTAGAATTAAATACATAATTTTATATGTATGTATAAATTATGAAAAATATGTATATATAATACACATATGCTCACACACATATACATATGTATATACACATATATAATCTTAACACTAAAATATTAAGTTTAAAAGACATGAAAAAAATTTAAATTTTTTGCAGATATTATTTCAAATTGTCAAAAATTGAAGAAGCTCAATAACTGATTTACATTTTGGAAGGTAAAAGTTGGATTTCAACAACTGTCCCTCATTTGGCTTGGGTCGATGAAAGAGATCTGAGGCAAAGGAAGTTGACGAATCCAATTTTATCCGTCCACTAATTCATCTTACTGAAATGGTGAAAGGTTGGGATTCTGAGCAATTATGGCTGAATCCTGGCATTGGGTTTCCTACATATCTCAGGTTAAATGAGAACTCAGGCCATTTGTAGTTCTTGACGCTTGATTTTACGCACGACCTTGAAAGATTTCAAAAGCTATTTCAATATCGAATTATGGAAAAATTAGAATGCCTAGGAATGAGATTTTGAGAGAAAATGTTAGAATACTATCGAGTTTTCAAAATTAAGCCTGCCTACATATTGTTGAACTCAGAAATTAGGCTGTTTGTAGTTCAACTCAATTGGTTGAAAAAAAAATCTTCTTCTGATGAGATAACCTTCATTTGGGAGTGTGACAAGTAAATTGAACATGAAAAAGATGCTTGTAACCTCCATAGATATAACTGCAAAGCTCTTGGTATATTGTCACTTGGATTGAGAAGATTACCTCCGATGAGAGTTGAGATCACCTAGATGTGAAATTGAAACAAATAAACCCAAAGAAATACCCACATGCCTTCCAAAAAGGGGTGCGGTTAGATTGTGGTGAAAGTCGCTTCTTTGCTTACGTCCAAAGAGTTTGACATTCCTCTTTAGACTATGTCCCAATTCGCTGCTAAGAAAAAGTTTACATTGTGCTTGTTGTTCCTGCAACACTTGAAGCTTGGAAATGCAATTATTAAGCAAATATTAACTATAAATAATGTATAATAATTCTTAAAAATGATTTCTCTCATGCATGAATTTATAAAGTCATAACTTTGCAAGCATAAATAATTTAGTGACATATGAAATAAAAATAAACTAATGAAAAATAAGTTTTGAGGCCAATGATCGATGAGGATGATGTTTTTCATCGATAATTAATGAAATGAGGCCTTAAACCAAGTGATTTAAGAAGATGAGGCTTTCAGCCAAATAATTTATAGTGATATGACATTTAAGTCAATGATTTGCAAAAATGAGTCTTCTTGAGCCAATGATTCATGAAAATGACGTATTCCAAAATAATGCATTCTAGCAAGCATTTGTGTAAATAAATTTGAAAGCATTTGGGTGGTTATCTAAAAATAATTTAAAGCATTTGTGTAGTGCAGAGCGATTGACATTCATGTGAAATGTAATATTTACAAGCATTTGTGCGTGCATTTGAATAAGTTGGAAAGCAGTTCTGCAATGCAGTTAAACTTATTTGCAAGAGTTTGTGCAATGCATTAGAATATATTTAAAGCATTTGTGCAATGCATTTGTATATGTTGGAAAGCACTTGTGCAATGCAGTTAAAAATATTTGAAAGCATTTATGTTGTACATTTGCATATGTTGGAAAGTACTTGTGCAATATAGTTAAATATTTGAAAATATTTGTACGGTGCATATGTATACGCTGTAAAGTAGTTGTGCAGTGTACTTATCTATTTGAAAGCATTCATACAGTGCATCTAAAAATATTTGAAAGTAAATGCCTTAAGAGATATGTAAAAATATTTGTTAGTGCATAAAAAAGAAAGATTTAAAAGCATCTATGTAAAGTAGGTGATTGTTACGTAAGTAATGTAATCTGGTCGATGTATAGTCCTTTCAAGGCTATAAAAGTCAGTGACTTCTTATTTTCTACTAGTTCTAACAAGCCTGCACTCAAAAAAAATTATTAGTTTTGGGGAAGGGGGAGGTTGATTTGCATTGACTATAGAGCTCTGGATCTTCAAACTTCTTTCTTTAAGCTTTGTTTGGTCTTATAGTCTCCGTATATTCTAAATCTTGGATGATGAATAATAAAACTAAAATTTTTATATACTTAGGAATAAGATAAAATATATAAATAAAGTGTCGAGGCCGAAAACATTTCTGCCAAGCTTTAGATTATGACATATCATGAAACGAAGCAAACGTCCTTTTCTGAGATTTCCTTCTGCCTGATGATTCAATTGACCACATACTCCTTAATATTCTCTTGGTATTCTCTTACGATAATTCCTTCAAAATTGTCCCAATTTTGGTGAAATAGAGGTACTACCATTTCGATGCAGTGAGACCAAGCTCACTATTTTACCAATCACAGTTTCTAAATATATTTTCTCAACAATTGAAAAGAAAGGTCCAAACTATCCACGAGTTGCCTACATTTCCAAAAGGAATCAGGCCACATGTAGTTCCTCACATAAAAAGGGGAAAAGTTTCTAATAAAGTGACCGAAGCCAATGTAGGCTGCCTACGTATCCTACGGAGAGAATTAGTGCAATACATAGTTCAAGTTACACATAACTGAAATTTTTCCAAAATATTACTAAAGACCAAACCCGATATGGGTTTCCTACGTATCCCACCTAGGGAATCAAGTCAGAACATAGTTTTCAATACATAATAATCAACATTACATAAAAAAATAAGACAAAACCTCTAGACATAGTATCTCTTAACCGCATCTGTACTGATGGCTTTTGACCATATTCTTCCATCCATTTCTGCTAAAACCAACACTCCTTCAGTTAGTACTCAGTGAAACATATAAGGGCCTTGCCAATTGGGCACAAACTTCCCTTTAGTTTCATCTTGGCATGGGAATATTCGCTTCAATACCAATTGTCCTAGTTTAAATTGCCTGAATTTCACCTTTTTGTTGAAAGCTTTAGCCATCCTATGTTGATAAAGCTGGCCGTGACAGACTACATTCATTCTCTTTTCATAGATTAGCATCAATTGTTCATATCAACTTTGTGTCTATTCAGCCTCGCTCAACTAAGCTTCTCGGATAATCCTCAAAGATGGAATTTTAACCTCCATTGGTAGTACCGCTTCAGTTCCATACACCAAAAGATCGGGCGTTGCTCCAGTTGAAGTCCTAATGATGTTGCAATAGCGAAGGAGGGAAAATGATAAATTCTCGTGCCAATGCTTGTAATTATCAATCATCTTCCACAATATTCTTTTGATATTTTTGTTGGCTAGTTCAACTGCTTCGTTTATCTGAGGCCGATCAGGAGTGGAATTTTGACAAGTAAATTTAAACTTCTCAGAGATTTCTTGCATCAGTCCACTATTCAAATTAGCTCCATTATCTATTATGATTGATTCAGGAACCCTAAATGTGGAGATAGTATAATTGCGGACAAAATCTGCCACCACCTTCTTCATCACGGACTAGTACAAAGATGTTGCCACCCATTTTGTGAAGTAATCAATAGGTACTTGAATGAACCTATGTCCATTTGATGCAGCTAGTTCAATAGGACCAATGACATCCATGCCCCAAGCTACAAATGGCTAAGGAGAACTCAACACATTAAGCTCGTTTGGTGGAACTCGAATCAAATCACTATGAATCTGACATTGATGACATTTTCCAACAAAACAAATGTAGTCTGTTTCCATGGTCATCCAGAAATACCCACTCATAGAATCTTCCTTGCTAAAGTAAAACCATTCATTTGTAGCTTACATGTACCCCCATGTACTTCTCCGATCAACTTGCTCACCTTGTGAGAGTCAACACATCTTAGTAATCCCAAATCCAGAGTCCTCCTACAAAGGATTTCTCCACTTAGAAAAAGTGACTTGCGAGCCTCCAAAGTGTTCACTTTCGAATACTACTTATGCCATCTGGATATTCTCTTTCTTTGAGATACCTTTTGATGTCATGGTACCAAGGTTCTCCATCTGGTTCTTTATCTACATGAAAATAATATGCCCATTGATCTTGCACATTAATCCTAATCGAATCTATGTAATTCTTGTTTAGATGTTGAATCATAGAAGCCAAGTTTGCCAAAGCATCTGCAAATTCATTTTGAGCTCTAAGAATATGCTTGAATTCTATTTTGATGAATTTCTTGCACAATTCCTTCATGCATTGCAAATATGGGAGCGTCTTCATATTCTTAGTGCTTCATTCTCCTTGTACTTGGTGAATTAATAAGTCTGAATCACCTATGACCAACAATTCTTGTACATTCATATCAACAGCCATTCTGAGTCCAAAAATGTAAGCCTCACATTCTGTCATATTGTTATTGCGTAAGAACCTCTACTGTGCTGAGATTAGATAGTGTTGACCTGCTTCTAAGACTAGCACTGCCCCTGAACTAACTCCTTTAGAGTTTGTAGCATCGTTGAAAAACATTCTCCACCTTGGACATCCCTCTAAAACATCTTCTCTGATAAACAAAACCTCTTCATATGGGAAGTAAGTTTTACGAGTCTTTTATTCTTCATCCACAGGATTTTCAACAAGATGATCAGATAGCGCTTGTCTCTTGATGGCTTTTTGGGTGACATACACAATGTCAAATTCACTTAGCAAAATCTAACATTTGGCCAGCCTTCTAGTAGGCATAGGCTTTTGAAAGATATACTTGAGCGGATCCATTCTTGAGATAAGAAAAGTGGTATATGCACACAAGTAATGTCTTAACTTTTGTGTGACCAAGTCAAGGCATAACAAGTACGTTCCAATAAAGTACACCGAGCTTCATAAAGTGTAAATTTTTCTTCCAAGTAATATATGGCCTGCTCTTTCCTCCCAGTCTTATTATGTTATCCTAGCACACATTGAAATGTGTTGTCTGACACAGACAAATATAGCAACAATGGTCATCCAGGCTCTGGAGGCACCAAAACAGGTAGACTAGATAAATACTTCTTAATTCTATCAAAAACCTGCTAACAATCTCCTGTGCATTTGGTAGCAGCGTCCTTCTTTAGGAATTTAAAGATCGGCTTACAAACTACAGTTGATTGTGCAATAAATCAACAAATGTAATTAAGGTGACCAAGAAAACTCATTACATCCTTTCGACTTTTTGGAGGAGGCAATTCTTGGATAGCCTTTATCTTTGAAGGATCTAATTCTTTTCCTTTTCTACTAACAATGAAACCCAATAATTTACCCGTAGGGACACCAAATGCGCACTTTGCAGGATTTAATTTCAAATTGTATTGTCTTAGCCTGTCAAAGAACTTCTTCAAATCCATCAGGTGATTTAAGCCTTTTTGTGACTTAATAATGACATCATCCATATAGACCTCAATATCCTTATGGATCATGTCATGAAAAATGGTAGTCATAGCACTTATGTATGTTGCCCCTACATTTTTGAGTCCAAAAAGCATCACCTGATAATAATATACTCCCGAAGGTGTGATGAATGCTATTTTCTCTGCATCCTTTTCATTTATAAGAATCTGATGATAGCCTATGAAACAATCAACAAATGACAACGACTCATGCTTAGCATAATTATCAATAAGTATGTGAATGTTTGGAAGAGGGAAATCATCTTTTGGCTGGCCTTGCTGAGATCTCGATAATCTACACATACACAGATTTTTTCATCTTTCTTCGGCACTGGAACTATGTTCGCCAACCATGTTGCATACTTCATAACTCGAATGGCGTTGACATCAAATTGCTTGGAAACTTCTTCCTTAAACTTTGAACTTAGATTCGACTTGTTCTTTCTTGACTTTTTCTTTACTGGAGGGCAAGATGGATCAGTTGGTAACTTATGTGAAACAATATCTATGCTTAACCCCGGTATATCTTCATACGATTATGCAAACACATCCATATATTATCTCAACAACTCGATAAGTACTTCCCTTTGAGTCGGAGTCAAATGGACACTGATTCTTGTTTCTCTTACCACCTCCATATCTTCTAGATTTATTGCCTCAGTTTAATCTAAATTTGATTTTTCCTTTTTCTCAAAATGTTTAAACTCTCCAGTCAGCTCTTTAGGCCGCGTATCTTTTACATATTCTACAAAATCTTGTTCACTGCTTGAGGTTTGTTTATTCATTTCATAACATGTCACATTCTCAATATTAGCGATTTCAATAGTTTGCTTGCTGAAAGAGAGAAGAAAAATAGAATGAGCTTAATAACTTTAAGGGCCAAATTTTGAAATTTATTACAAAAGATAGTTTAAAATTTAAAGCAAAAGCATCGTTGAGATTTGACATTGGAGCTTTCAAAAGATGGAGGCAAAACATATAAAATTTATGAACATGATTCAGGCCTCAATTTTGAACCATGTTATTTAGATTCTAATACAATCATCTACCAAGATTCCTGGAGAATTAGGGACAGGCTACAAGTCCAAATATTCAAAGCGTCTTCCGGTTTAACATCCCATATGGTAGGACTGTAGGTGTAATCTTCCATGATCATATTGCATTTTGCTTCTTCAATGAACAGGTTTTTGAGTCCTTTCACATGGTTATCTTCAGCGGCTTCTTCTGATCCTTGTGCAACAAATGCTTTGAAAAAAGACTAATTCAACGATGGGATTGGTTGTGCCAAAGGACTGTCACTTATCCTTTTGAGATTAACCGATGAAGCTTCTTCATACGTAGGCTCGTACCCTAGACCAAAGGTGTGTTTCAGACCGAGCAATGAGATTGGTTCCACTATTTTATCTAAATTCACTCCAAGACCTTTACCAGGCATAAACCCATTCTTCAATAGTTCCCAAGCTACCATCATAAGAGTCCGTGGCAATTTTATCCTTTCGAGTTGAGTAGAACACGTAATCACCCTAGTATGGAATACATATCTATCTAACTCTTCCAAATTCTTAATTATAGGGATTGAGTTGTCATGATGCACTGAGTTATTACCTTTTTCGTGTACAATAATTTCTTGATGATTCCAAACAAATTTCAAAGTTTGGTGTAGAGTAGAAGGGACTGCACCGGCCATGTGGAGCCATGACCTTCCAAGCAATAAGTTGTAACTAATAGATCTATCTAACACCTGAAATTCCATATAAACTCCTCGGGCCTAATTTGTAAGGGCAAGCTAATTTCTCCAATGACTCCCCTTTGAGCCCCATCAAAAGCTCTAACCCTCACCTGAGTTTCTCGAATTTTCCTAATATCAACCCCAAGGCTTGAAGGGTAACAAAATGACATACGTTAATAGCAGAACCTTTATTAATTAGAACTCTAGAGACAAACTTATCCCTGCACCTAATGGTGATATTCAGAGCTTTGTTATGTCCTAAGCCTTCAGGTGGAAACTCATCATCGTAAAAAAAACTTTATTAGCTTTAAACACTTGTCCCACCATGGCTAAAAATTCTCACTTGTTGTCTCGACTGGAACTTAAGCCTCACCCAAAACTTTTGCCAAAGCATATCTATGAGTTGCAGAACATCAATGAAGCTATCAGCGAAATTTGAGTGGGAGTTTTCTTTAACTATTCAACAACGAAATACTCTTTAGTTGGCATTTTCCTCTAAAAGTCTTCCACTTCAGCCTCTATGACTACCTTTTCTGGTTATTTTCCATAGGTGGTCCTCCTCGTGCAATTTCTTCAGGAGCATAGCAACATCCAGATCTTGTCATTCCAACTGCAACAATCTCCATAACTATCTTCTCCTTTCCTTTGCCCTTTGTACCGGTCAAGTAATTCCAAGGAACTGATTTAGTGTCAAAAGAAGGTAATTGAGAAACTAAGGTAGTTATTTGAGGTTTGGGAACAAGAACTTCCACCTCAATTGGCGCTCGCTGTTGGACTATGATTGTGGGAGCAACGAAGGCTAACATCATAACATTTTCCTCCTTTTTGATATATATATATAATGGTCCCTTCCAAATTACATTCTTCATCAATGGTCATCATGTTCACATTCCTCGGATTTGGTAAAAGATTATTGTTGACATTAGGGGCAACACCTTTGAGCTGAATGAGTCCTTCCTTAATTAGCATCTCAATCTTATCTTTGAGAGTAAGGCAATTTTTGGTATTGTGTCCATCAACTCAGGAATGATTAGCACAATGCTTACTCTCATCATACCATCCTGGAAGGGGGTTGGGAACTCGTTCTTATATTAATTACAGTACTCCTACAGTTCTAAACCTTTCATATAGTTGGGACAAAGGTTCAGCTAAAGGGCTATATGCAAAGTTTAGGCGAGGCCTGGGTGTATTTGATGGATGAGTTTGTGGTGCATAATGGAGCTACAATGGGTGAATGGATTGATATTATGGTATGTTTTGATAGGTAGGTGCTTGGGGTGGATGATATGTTGATTGGGCAACATAAACTAGATAAGGGGCAGGTAAAGGTTGGTAATAAGGCTGAGGCATTTGGGTATATTGACCATAGTATGAAGATTGTGGTAGTGGATTTTGGTAGGTTAAAATTTCGTTAGGCCTGCGTTCCTGGATGGTCATGACAATAGACACTCCGTCTTTCTTCTTATTAAAGACTCCTCTAATTAAATTTGATGGAATTGCCTTATTTATTGCTTGTAGGACTGCTAGGTGAATAATTCTTCCAGACTTTATTCCTTCTTCCAAAGCTTCCCCAATTTTAACAAGATGTGTGAATTTTGCACCTGTCATAAGAAACATCTTTTCATAATACATGTTAACTTGAGCTTTGATAAATATGTCCTTTATTTCATTTTTATCCACGGGAGGTTGAACTCTAGCTACTTCAGATCTCCAACGGATGGCGTGCTCACGAAAGGTCTCAACTATTTTCTTTTTCAAGCTTAAAAGGTAAGACCAATCTGGGAGTGATCTCAATGTTAAACCTAAATCTTTCCCTAAAATCCTCTACCATTTTACTCCAATTATGCCACTTCTTACGATTTTTCTCAATATACCAAGTTAATGCATCTCTAGTTAGACTTCTAATGAACAACTTCATTCTTATGGCCTCATCTCTTCCTACTCAGACCAAATTATCACAATAAGACCTTAAATGATTGAGAGCATTTCCTGTAACATCAAACATCTCAAATTTTGGTGGCTTGTATCCTGCAGGCAACTCAATATCAGGATGAACAGACAAATCTTCATATTCAAGCCCTTTATATCCCTTGTGAACTTGGATGTTTTTCGGTGCTTCCTTCAAATTGTGAATCTCTCTAGCTATGTTTTCATCTACTCTTGACCTTGCTCTTCTCTCCATTTCCTCATATAGATCGACTTCTGGTATGGTTGGCATTTAGGCAACACAAGGTTTAGCTTTCACTACATATACTTATGGCATATATTGCATGTTAATTACAGTATGTGCCATCAGTATATGATGGGTTGCTTGGTATTGTTGGGTGAGCGGGGTAGTTTGGATGGTTTGGATAGTTTGGACTGGTGGAGTTTGGGTAAATGAGGTAGTGTGGATGAGTGGTTCTGGATAAATGAAATAGTTTAAGTAACTAGAGTTTGGGTCAGTGTAGTAGAGGGTAATGGATTGGTTTGTTGCGAGTTACCTTGTGGTAAATTGAATTGTTAAGAGTTGGTACCTTGTTTAGAAGCAGATGGACTAGTTTTATGAAGGAAAGGATTTGGTAGAGGTATGTCAATAGGTAGAAAGATGGTGAGATAGTTGAATTTATTCCTTGCTTAGGAAGTGGTGTGGTTAGGTTGATTGACAGATTGGTAAGATTTCAAAGTTGGTTGATTTCGCTTTGCATGCTAGCCATTTGTTGCATTAGATTAGAGATACACTCATCATAAGAGATTAAGCCTCTTCCTTCCAAAGCTACGGGTTCATCTATTAGAACAGTGACAAGTCCCAGACCACTTTGATCACATGTATGTGAATCAGTCATGTCAGTGGATGATCAAGTTTTTCACCTCGAAAGTATGGGTGATTCGCCAGTCTGTAGTCAATGAAAATCAACCTTTTGGGAAATAAAGCAAAACCTCTTTCTTTCTAAAGAAGAAGAAAAAATGTTTAAGCAGATAATCGTTGCTTCAATAACATCAAATAATAAGGTAAATAAAAAAAAGAGTACAACATATATTATATAGCAAATAAATCAGATAGTTAATTAATAGAACAAGTACAACCTAGTATGCAAGGGACCTCTTTAATGCCAGAGGTAGACTTAAATGCCAAATATATGAAATTATGATAGATTGATCCAAGTCATTAAGGCAAATCGAGTTTGAAAGATAAAAGATTAAATACTAATAAAAGAGTACAAGCTGCTTGATCCTGCTTCTGCATTTTTCAAATACTGCATTATATTCACCATTTGAACCAACATTTTTGGAGTGATTGTGTTAGTTCCGAGACGAGTATGTTGTATCCAAATCGTCATCCTGATATCTTCAAAATGTTGCTCACATTCTGGGCTTATGCTATAGCAGACCTCTCAAAGCCATGCTCGATATTCTGAAGGTACCCTTGCCGGTCCATTTCCTAGCTTTGTTATGATAACATTATCCCATTCATTAAGAATTTCTCCAACTCTAGGGACTTTAAAGTCCAATCCAAAGGAAATTTCAAAAATTCTCATGTCTGCTCGAAGAGGAATTACTTGTGTTTGACCAAAATGTTGGAGCACACGTACTGGAGCATATGGCTGAAGTCCTTCCAACCTAATAAGCTCGATGTATTATGACCCTTTATATCTTATATATACAACGGAACGTGAGAGTAATGGATACTTCCATTGAATTTGGTCACTAGTGCGGGAAACCAAGAATTCATGCCAATCACTAGAACTGTCATAAAAACTGTCAATGTGATTGGTATCACTATAACATATGTCCACCATATTTTCGCATTGGTAGAAATGCTCCATCGCCCACATTTGCAAAAGAAGATTATAACTTTCAAAGAAGTTTGTTTCTCCTCTTTTACATTTCTCAAGAGCTCAAAGTATTTTTGCTAAAATCATAGGGACTAAGGTGAGTTCTTCGCCATCGACTCCCTCAAAAAGTGCCCTAGCCACAAAACATATGCAAGTACTAATGTTTCCATGTTCTCCTGAAAACTTCAAAGTCCCAAGTAAAGCCATAGCAAATGCGATATGTCGTCTAACTTGCCAATGGCAAGAAGTGTAAGAGAATTACTTCTTGAACAATTTTTAGCTATCTGGATGCCCATATCTCTCGTATAAATAATCTAAGGAAACCCAATTATGTTCAAAGGATCCATGTTTTTTTGGTATTTTTCAATCCTAAGTAATGACAAAATTTTCTTCCTGATTGACTATGTGGAATAATTTGACCTCTCTTTTGATACTTCAAACTGGTAAAATAACTTATTTCCTCCAATGTAGGCGTTAAATCAAAGTCTCTAAACATAAATATGACATGGTCGGGATCCCAAAATGAAACAAATGCTCTAATTACGTGTTTTTCATGAGAGATATTGAATAACTTAGTGAGGAACCCCACCCTCCTCTTAATAGCTAGTTTTTCACCAAGGCTAAAACCTCCCCTCCATGCTTTCAACTTGTATGGGATACCTTTAATCATTCTAATTTGGGTAATTGGCGGTACTGGATCCATCCTACAATACAAATTGAAGAAAATAAAATAAAAAACAATCTCCAAATTCATTATGCCAAAAGTCAGACTTGGATCCGTCTATCATGATCATATTGCACAGAATATGTTTTATTGGTCATTGGGTCGCGAAACCCGTCGACGTATGGGTGGGCTTCCTAAATGTGGAGTTGATGTCGAACATCAATTTACCTAAGGCATATGCATGTATGACCTAAACTAATAGGGTGGTATGGCTGTATCTTATGTTTTTCTAAAATTAGACTTACTAGGCAAAGGTTCCCGAGCGGACAACTCAAGTGAGAAGGCTATGCGGTCACACGGAAAAAGATCCTGACACCCCACGCATATGGCAACTCTTCTAACTTTGGGATTTTACAAAAATTTGTAGGTACACAAAGCACACCTCACTTATACGTGTGATAGTGTCAATTTTTCAAAATTGGAGGAAGTATGAATGGAATGACAATTTATATAATGCAAATAAATAAATTACATAAAATAATAGCAATTAAACAAATTACATCTTGTAAATGAAATGTCAAGCAATTAATACTAAACAAGCAATTAAAAAAATAAAATAAACAAATATTAAAATATTGATTATTACCCTAAGTCTGTTATGGTTTAGAACCTAAAATTTCCAGCAGAGTCGCCAAGCTGTTATACCCCATTTTAACTCGAGGTCAAACGGTGTACAACATATTGGAAATTTCTAAATTATTAGCTTAAGGAGTCGCCACCTAATTATTTTTACGGTTAATTAAGAAACTTATAATTTGCTAAAATGATGCTAAATTAATTCCAAATTAATGGTCTACTAAACCTATGTGATTCTAGATAAGGGTTCTAATTATCCTAAAGGGAAGGGGTAAGATATTCTTTAAAATCTGTTAAAAATAGTTAACCGACCAAAAGAGTTGAAAAAATAAGAAAATATTTAAATTTTGAAATTGTGATTTAAAACTTGAAACTGAAATGACCATTTTTCCATAACTAAACTTAAACTTGTTGTTTTTCAGAAATAGAACTAAAAAATAATCGCTTGATTTAAACAATTTCAAGAAAAATAAGATTCATGTTTAAAAGCAATTTAGTTTGAAAAATGACATTTCAACATGAATTAGAGTTTAAACAAAATGGTTTGTTCTTTAAAAAGAAGCTTTTATTTTTTAAAAAAGAGTAGAGTTATGACAAATAGAAGGAATATATTAATAACTAAAATAAAGTTCCCGAACTCGACTATCTATCTAATGTGAACTATTATGGATCCAAATTAGAACATGTCTAAATAACATAAGCCAATATGTAAAGAAAACACACAAACAAATAATGCTAAGAAGTAAGTCGTGAAAGAATCCATGCGAAATTGCTTATTTTGCTATTTGGGCATTCTAAGATGTCATAATGACTCCATGTACGAGTATGACAGTTTGAGCCAAGAGACTCTGATTTTGTGGGAGTCCCGAATTGAGACTCTATTTGCTCCCAAAGAGTTCATGCAAACAAAGAGAAAAGAATTAGAGACATTCAACTTAAAAAATAATCAAATACTTGACAGAGGAAAACAATTAAATGGAAAGAAAGTGCACCTAAGGAGAAGTCTAAATCTAAAAAAAATGTCGCTAGAATAAGCAAGTAAGAAATAAGTTTAGAGGAATAAACATTCTATCCAGATGGCCTCTAAAGCAACATAACTCATGGAAACATAGAGTTGTATATACAATACGGAAATTAGTAAATCAAAATAAACTAGAATATGCTGATAGCCAACCAACACTTAAATAATTATAGAACTTGAATACTTAGAATAATTTATAAAGCTTAAACCATATAGCAGGGTAGGCAAGAAGGAAACGAATAATTAGAGAAGAAAGCATAAATGTGAAAAAGAAAAGGGTAAATTAAGGCAAGGCAACATCGGAAACAACATAGAAGATTTTGAACTAAACTTTTCTTTGTTTTCTAGTAATGTAAAGAACATGACCTTAAACACATAACACTTCATCCAGGTATTAACCAGTGGATTAGACACCTTAAGAAAAAGAAAATTTATTCTACCAATGATTAACAAAAGGAAAGAACATATGATGAGCAGAATTTTTAGCAAAAATAAATAAGAGAAAACTAATCATTTTCATATAGAATGGGTTACTGCCAACATTTTAAGAACTAAAACTGTAACATGCTTGCATAATGATTACTTAAATTGGGGCATAAAATGACATCAACATGGATCCGTATGTGATAGACCCCTCCAAATAGTTACTAAAAATATGAATATAATTTATGATCTAGGCTTAATGATCAACTTCATAAGTATCAGTTAAAGTAAGAGGTGTACCTCAAACATTCATATCATTAAACTAACAAACTCATACATAGAACAATAAAGAAGAGATGCTTTCCTTGAATAAATCATAAGAAGATGAAATTAGGCCTGATATTTTCAAGACGTTATTTTTAAGGATTAATCTGAAATGATGGCACAAGACAACTAACAATAAGGTAAAGAAACCGACTCAATTTCAACATGGAAAACTTATTCCTTAAGGATTAGAATGACCTACCTCATATAGACAAACAAACTGTCCACATATGTCTCATACCAAGTTTATAAGGATTATTATTCGACGGCCTACTCCTATTAGCGGTGATAAACATATGAAGAATATGCTGTTTGAAAACATACAAGTATAGACGGATTATTATTCGACGGCCTACTCCTACTAATAGTGATAAACATATGAAGAATATGATGTTTGAAAACATACAAGTATAGACACAGTAGGTTCAACAACTTTTAGCTAGACAGTTTCAGGAAGAATAGTGAAGACAACATAATTAAGAACCATATTAGGACAGAATAAGCTTAAACAAGGATTTCAACAAATGCTCTTAACCAGAAGTTTTGATAGATTGATTCACAAATAGACACGAATAAATGATTAACAACAGTGTCTCCAAATGGTATTTAAACGCGAAAGATGCATTCCAACTCTTAAAATCGTTTGGATAGACTGATTCTCAAATAGACGCAAATAAGTGATTAACAACAGTGTCACCAAACGGTAACTCTTTAAAATCAAGAGAAATAGGACGATCACAGAAGAGGGTAAACTGACGATTTGGACAAGAATTATCAAAAATACACACTTTTTCCCTTTATATAAAGAAGTTAAGATAGTTTCATACACATTTAATATCATATTAACAGATGGGAACTAAACTTGAGAAAGTATTAAGTTAAACAACTAATGCACTAAAGACATACCATGATTTAGAATCTAACCATAAGTTAGGAAAAGCATCATAGTATATCTAATGTAGCATGGATCAAGCTCAAAATAATAAAAGATTGCAGACAAGTAATAGAATGAAACTTATGCTCGACTAAAACAAAAAAAAAACAACTACTGGAATCACTATGAAAAACAAAGACTACGATTACATACAATTATAGTTAAATCCCACTATATTCACAGCCAGAACAACCACATCTATAATTAGAGCGAATGACAAAGAGAAAGGAGTATACCTTTTCAAGAGCAACAAACCGAAGACAACGAGTTGAAGATTAGCGACGAGGAACTTTCACCCCTTGAGCTTGGATCAAACAGCAGCCGACCTAACTGGATCCTAATCTTCTCAAGAATTTTGAAAACTAAAGAATTTTTCCAAATCAAGTATTCTTGCAGATGTGGAATTAACTCCAAAAAAACCCTTTTCCAGCCATAAAAAAGGAGTATTTATAGGGAGAAGTTTAGGGCATTTTTGGAGGTAAAGCAGATAGAATTCAGGTTCAAATTCGAATTCTTTTTGTTGAAAATACGTTGGGTTATCCTCTTGCCGGGTATCGTGCTGCTATTCGCATTTGGTGCGATTTTGCCACTATTCACTGCAGGTTGCCATTTATTTATTTGGAGAAGAAAGGTCGCTTGAGAATTTGAAAGGAAAAAATATAAAATAAAATAAAAGGAAGGGACGCATGAGATGTTGTATAATTGTTGGAGATGAACATTAAAGGGATAGGGCCGGGTTTAAGCTGGTTTTGGGCTATTATTTTGGTCCAAGTATGGACTGAAAGATCTAAAAAAAGATTAAGTGGCGGGAGAAATATTATTAAAGATTTGGCCATTTAAATTACAACTATGACCAATTAGAAATTAAAAAAAGTAGCCAAATTGAATTAGTTTTTACTATAAGACGAATTAATATAAATTGATTAAAGAGTTTCTTAAAATTGTCAAAAGGAAATAATTCAATCAAATTATTGACTAATTGAATCTAAAAATAATTCATAATTAAAGTAGGATAATTGACAAAAAATGATTTTTTTTGAAATGGTTTTGTTTTAAGAAAAAAAAAAGTAAAGAAAAAGAAGTAAGAATTAAATAAGTACTTTTATATTTATGTATAAATTATAGAAAATATGTATATATAATACACATATGCTCACTCACACATACATATGTATATACACATATATAATCTTAACACTAAAATATTAATTTTAAAATACTTGAATTTTTTTTGAATTTTTCTATAGATATTATTTCAAATTGTCTAAAATTGAAGAAGCTCGATAATTGACTTACATTTTGGAAGGTAAAAATTGGATGTCAACAGAGTATATTTGGAGAGTTGGTTGAACTTGAAGGCATACTCTCTTACACTCATAGACCCTTGCTTTAAATTCATGAATTCCATCATGTTGGCCTCCCCTACCTCAAGAGGTATGAACTAGTTGAGAAATGCCGCCTTAAACTCCTCCCAAAGAATCACATTGTTGTTCCTCTTCTCCTCTTTCCATTGGTTAAACTATATTTGGGCCACCCCCTTGAGTTGGTAAGCCGCCAACTCCGCCTTCTCCTCCGTTCTAGCCCCCATAATAGATAACACCTTGTACACCTCATCAATAAATTCTTGAGGGTCCTCATCCACTTTAGAGCCATAGAAATCCCGTGGATTCATCCTCATAAAATTACTCACCCTAGATGCCGAAGTAGGAGCAGAAGGGGGCCCCTTGGTTAATTTGATTAGTCATAGCTTGAGCTAACATGGTAATAGCATCCCGGAACTCTTCATGAACCAATTGTTCTTCGGGTGTACGAGCTCTTCTTCCTCTTGGGATAGGCATGATCTAAAATAGCAAAAAATATTTGTTAGGGGAAAGCCTTACCTTAACTTCTATAGCATGACATAGATCAAGAAGAAGGCAAACATTTCCTTAAACGCCTTATAGCCTCTTACTCATAGTTTTGGTGTACTTTACAACTATGAACAAGACTATAGTCGACGCGATGTGTTGGATGTCTAGGATTATTAACAACCTAGTGCTTTGATACCAAGTTTGTCACAACCCAAGCATAGGGCCTAGACGTGACACGATGAATAGGAACCCAAAGGGACCCCAAACAAGCCTCTTAGTATATAATTTACACAGCCTTGGTCGCGAAAATAATTAAACAACAACAAGAGAGCATAAATGGGGATAGAAGGGACTAAAGGAAGTTTTTAATAGTATAAATCATCAAAAGAGATAAATATGAAACATAATTACATTTCTTGTCTAATAACACCTCTAAACATGGAATTAAGCGGGGGGACCACGACTCTTTTCGGGCTCACCCTCATAGTAATAAGCATCTAAACAAAGAAAAACATCTTTACATAATATAAGATCAATAGCTATTGTCCTCGAAGTTGAGGACTCATTAGACTTGCTTCAAGAGATAGTACTAGCCATATGGAGGAGAAAGATGATCAAGTGGAGCTCCGATTCCTACATGGTAAAATCATATAGGCATAAAGTATGCATTAATACATTTGAATATACTAAGTATGTAAGATGTACTTCAACAAGAGATAGACAACATAGTCAAAAGGCAGATACATAAGTAATGGGTGAGTATAATAGCAATATGGCATGTATGATCAATGCTTGAAGTAAAAAATGCTTATATAGAACATATTACATGTGTAGGAAGAGACCATCATCATAGACCAAGCAACTAGTACCTCAAATCCAAGGCATATCACCCCCTTGGAAGGTGATTATGGTATCTACCCCTCAATTTGTAGTACCAGCCTAGCATCCCTTGGCAGGGTGGCCAAGGTATATACCTCTCAACATGGTAGTACGGGCGTAGCACCCCCTGACAAGGTTGCCAAGGTATATACCCATCAACATGGTAGTATGGGCCTAGCACCTCCCAACAAGGTGATTAAATATATACCCCTCAATTGGAAGTACGGGCCTAGCACCCGCCGACAAGGTGATTGAGGCATAGCACCCCCTCAACAAGGTATGGTGAAGTTGCAACACTACAACTAATTTTCATGAAATCAACACATATATACATCCCTTTCATCATCATAAGTCACTTAACTCATAAGCTATGCAATAGACCTTCAATAACTCAAGAACCCTTAATTGAACATTTTATCAAACACTTGGATGGTGTGTAATGCTAATTTAAAATCATGTAATTCGAGAGTGAAATCATGTGAGAAAACATGATGCAAATCAACCCACCAACTCTTGGTAACACCCTCATGCAAGATACATTGAAATCCCTCATCAAATCTCATAATAAATCATAGATTCATAGCTCAAAACATGCATGAATAGTCAACATTTATGAAACCCCAACATAATTTATAATCAAATTCACAACAAGAGATACCCATAGTTAATTAAACTTGAAAACATATAATTTACATAAAAAGGAAGGTTGGGCACCATGGGTGAAAGGACCCAATGGTTGAAATTCACATACCTCAAATTTGGGGATTTACTTGATGAAGATTTGAATGAGAACTTGAAGCTTGAATGAATTTTTTGAGATCTGGAATGAGTTTTTGTCACCTCAATTCGGGTGAAATATTTGTCTAAGTGTTAAAGAGGATTTTGGGGAATGTCTTGAGTGATATGGGGTTGAAAAATGACTAAGTATAGGTGTTTTTATGCATAGAAAGGCTTACACGCAAGACTTCAAGGCCTTAGGCCAAAATAAAAAATTGGCAATAAAATGCAGTGCTACGCAATGGCCAACACACATCATTTCTGGAAATTAAAATTTTTGGAAAACAAAATTTTGCTACGGTTGCTCTAAAATTAGGTTATACCCATTTCTCACTCAATTTTCCCCCTGATCCAGAATATGAACTTGGATTTTTGATATCACACATGGATTTTGAGATATGTGAAAATTACGATTATGGGCATTTTCGAGGCATATTTTCGGGTAGTTTTTGGAGTCGTTCATAATCCATATCTGAAATCTATTCAAAAATGGCATTCCAGACTCAACGGCGTAGTCAAAATTTCAATAAAGGTCATTTTATCCTAATATGGGTCCTATTTCCCAATATTGAAGTCTACTGAAGGGATCAAAATATACCCAAAAGCCTCAAAAATCAAACAAAAGGCCCTTGTAGACTAAAGTAGATATTGCTGATCCTTAGTGTGGTCCAAATTTCCATTTGGAGCACGTTTACCGATGGTGTTGACTATAGTCAACTATTGACCCATTTTGATGGCTAAATTTGCAAAATTCGATATAATTGCTCCAAATATGCTCCTAGCCTAATTTGGTTGTTCCGGAGCTGATAGAACTGTTAGAATTCTGCCCGAGGCCATTTACTAGGACTTTATCTGAAAATTTATTTTAAGATTATAATGTGTCATTTAACTCGAAAAGCTATATAAATGTCAAACGATTCACCCAACGATCGAACAATCACTATCAACAAGTCACAAATAACTCGAGGTTACTATTCAAATGCTCAAACTAATAAAATATTCATGGAACCACAGAAATAACCTATAGGGTCATTATATTAACCGACATAAATTATGAGATACAGTTGGGACCAATATGTTGCAAACCTCGAAGGTGCCTAATACCTTCCCTCTGAGGTAACTTGAACCCTTATCCGTTCTCTAGTGAATCATACCCGTAGGCTTAGTATTAGGTTAGAATGGTCCTAATGCACCTTAAATCATTAAATGACGACTCTTTATTAATTTTCAAATCCCACAAAGAGTTGTGCCATGATGTCGTACAAGTTATCATTTTTTGCAAGAAAAATGGGGCGCGACAAAATGACGACTCTGCTATGGATATTAGGTTCTAAATATGTCACCACCCAAGCCTAGGGCTTAGATATGACAAGATGAATAGAGAGCACGAAGGGACTCCAATCAAGCCTCTTAACATATCATTACACATGCTTGGTCGCGGAATCAATGAAATAACAACAATAGATAGAAAAAAAGGGGTAATACGGGGCTTAGGGGGCATCTTTTATATCATAAACATCAAGGAGTCAAGAGAGTCAATCTTATAGCATCATTACATAACTTGTCCAATAACATCTCTAAACATAAAGCTTAGCATGGGCTAAGACAAGCAATCAGGCTCACCCTCATAGTAAAGGCATACAATAGAAAGGAAAGAGAGTCTTTATACATAGAATAAGATCAAAGCCGTTGTCCCCTTTAATTGAGGACTCAGCAACTTGCTTGAGAGTGATCGTACTAGCCATATGGAGGAGGAGGATGATCAAGTGGAGCTCTGGTTCCTACTTGGTAACATCATGTAGGCATAGAATATGCATTAGTACATTTGAATGTACTAAGTATGTAGGATGCAATGCAACAAGAGATAGACAATATAATTGAAATGCATATTTAGGCAATAAATGAGCATATAGCAATGTGGCATGCATGAATGATGCTTGTGATATGCCCAAATTTACACTCCAAATGGAATAGTAAAGTAATGAATGAATATATAACAATATTGCATGCATGAATGATGCTTGTTGTAAAATATGCTTACATATAATATATTACATGAGTAGGAAGAGACCATCATTAGTAACCAAGGCCTACAACCACCCTGACATGTTGCGCCTAGGGTGCACTTGGTCACTGGAATTCGTAAACTTTGAAATTTCAAATTTTGCTATGGTTGCTCTAAGATCAGGGTCAGACACATTTCCCACTCAATTTTGCCCCTAATCAAGAATATAAAGTTGAATTTTTGATATCACATACGAATTTTGAGATATATAAAAATTACAATTTTGGGCACTTCCGAGGCATATTTTCAAGCACTTTTGGGGTCGTTTCAAAATATTATGTGTTTCTTGAGTTTTATGGGTTTTAATGTAGGTTATATATATGTTAGTCCTTCCTTTCCCTTATCCCTTCTCTTCCTTTTACCTTTCCTTTCCTTAAATTGTGTTTAATTGCATTATCTATTTAGTATTATTGCTATCTTATTTGTTTAATATTATTATATTTCCATTCCTTTTCCCTCTCCTTTATCTATTTTATATTCTTTCTCTAATTTACAAATCCCTACCCTGTAACGTTTAATGATTTTATATGCTTATTAGTTCTTTTATATGCTAACTGTTACTACTTTAATATAAACTATCATACCATTCATACCTTTTCCCACTTGGGATCCTCTTTTTTTTTTTTTAATTTTTCATGGGGAATTTGTGTCTGCACTTTTCCCACCTCCTCTTCAAACACCAAATTTTAGAAAGTAAGTTCATGCATGGTGAATAGTGGATGGTCTTACCACCATTGGACCACGTGCTTCTCGTATAGGGTCACCCTTGGTCCATATCTAACCCACTCTATAGAAACCTAAGATAGAGCTATATCCATATTGAAACTAGGTCATGCATGTATAAGCCCTAGGCAGTTTGACCCATGGGGTCAATCTACAATATTAGTAGCCACCTTATTTAAGTCTAAAGGACCCAGTCACCCATTAGACAAAATTGCATATACGTGTCAAGGTGGTCACAATACAATGATCCAAGCCATATTTTGTCAAATAGAGTTTAGAAAATTTATTTGTTCTCTTTATTTTTACAGATACGTGAGATGAATCAATGATGCTGGAGAGCTGGAAGATTAGAATTATCCCAATCCCATTTAGCTTTTACTATGTTGATCAAAATTTTAATAGTTGTCATCATTATCAATAAAATAAATATTTAAATTATCTGTTATTTTAAGTCTTTAAAATATCTATTTTTTTTCTAACTCTAAAGTCCAAATGACATTAACAAGGCTTGGATTTATTATTTTGATCACTTATTTATCTTCTTAGGCCTACCTGTGGCTCAACAAGGTTGTCATGACCCGAGCCTAGGATGTAGACATGACCAGCAAATGGGGAACCCAAAGGAACTCTAAACTAGCCTCATAGCATATCATTACACATCCTTGGTCGTGAAAACAATTAAATGATATTTGAAGAATGGAATTAAGGGCTAAAGGGACTAAGGGAGAACTCATCGTAACATAGAGTCAAGAGATAATAGAATCGACTCATAGCATAAATACATAGCTTTGTCCAACAACACCTCTACTACATAGATAATGGTAGGGGCCAAGACATACAACCGAGCTCACCCTCATAGACATAAGTATACGATAAAGTAAAGAGAATCTTAATACATAATGTGAGAGAATAGTCCTTGTTCCTGGAATGGAGGACTCACCAAAGGCTAACTTGAACAATCCATCTAGCCACAAGAAGAATCAATAGGAGCTCCGGTCCCTGTATAGTGATATCATGTAGGCAAGAGTATGTGTTAGTATGTTTGAATGTAGTAAGTATGTGGAATGCAATGCAAAGAAACAAGAGATAAGCATCATAATCTAAAATGCATAACGATAGGCAATAGGCATAATATAACAATATGACATGTATATGTGGGATGCAATGTGATAAGAAACAGACATCATGATCAAAATGCATAGCAATAGGCAATGGATATATTATAGCAACATCACATGTATGAACAATGCTGGAGTAAATCATGCTTAAGTAACTTATGCTCATAAAAGGTATCATATGAAGAGAAAAGACCAAGCTAGATTTCCAAGGTATAAACCTCTTGAGGTTAGTGATGATGCCGCCCCATCACTAGGTAGATGAGTACGAACTCTTATCTCGATTGGTGATAATGCCTCCCGATCACGTAGGTAGATGAGTACGAACCCTCATCTCGGTTGATGAGAATAAACCCCCATATCGGATGAGTACGAACCTTCATTTTGGTTGGTGATAATGCCGCCCCATCACCTAGGTGGATGAGTACGAACCCCCATCTCGGTTGATGAGCATAAACCCCCATTTCGGTTAGTGATGATGTCACCCCATCACTAGGTGGGAAGTATGAACCTTTCCCTAGGTTACCCTGGCTCTTGTCTCCCTGGATCGGGCATGGTCTAATGCAACACTTTATATAGAGTTCATCATATGCATAAGCTCATTTCATCATCATATAGTCAATTATATCATATACATAACGTCTTTTCATCATCATAAGATCATTCATATCATATCTCATGCTTTGGGCCTTCATTTCCTCAAGAAACCATAACTGGACATTTTATCAAACACCTTAGGGGTGTGTAATGGGGGTAAAAGACCATGAAATTTGAAATACCCCCAAGACATTCACATCAAAACCCCACATCAAATCCAGCATTAGATCCAAGATTTAGAGCTTAAAACATGCTAAAACAACTATACTTTCATGAACTAAAACCACTGTGCAGTAAATTTCTCAATATACAAGACCCACATCTAAAATCAACTTTAAATCATGCACTATTAAGTAAAAGATGGTTTAGGCACCATGGTTGGAAGTACCCTATGGTTCAATGCCACATATCTTGACTTTGGAGAACCCTTGAAGAATATTGGAGATAGAGACTTGAAGCTTGAGCAAGATCCTTGAAGAGATCCTTAAGATTGGTCTTGAGTTTGGTAAATTATGAGCCTAAGTGTTTGAGTGAGTATTGGGAATGTTTTTGATGATATGAGGGTGAAATAAAGCTAAGTATATTTATTTTCAAGTGTGGGAACAAAGTCTTGGACCAAAATAAAAAAACAGGACCAAAATAACACTAGTCCGCATCGCCCACTAGAATCTGCATTTTCTGAACGAATGAGTTCTACAAAAATGAGCATAAGTCCTTCATCCAAACTCAGAATGAGCTGAATCAAATGCTTTGGAAAGCTACTTCAAATGGATTTAAGTTGGGTGATCGTCGGACACCTAGTTCTTTGTATGCTAAGAGATATACTCCTTCAAAGTTGACCCATCTTAAATAGCGTTCTTTGTAATTTTCAGGTTTTGATACGGTTGCTCTAAAATTTGGGTTAGACCCATTTCCCACTCAATTTGAACCCCTAAACAATAATATGAAGTCAGATTTTTAAAATAACAAATGGATTTTTACATATATGGAAATTGTAATTTTGGGTACTTTCGAGGCACATTGTCGGGCACTTTTTGGGATCGTTACAAGATCTCCCCCTTGGGAACATTCATTCCCGAATGTCAAAGAAATGTACAAGAGGAGAGTAATAATGAAGAGGTCAGCCCCAACAAGAATGCAACCACACACTTTAAAAAACCATTTTCAAAACCCTCAATATAAGTGTAAAATCATCATAAACTTGTCAACTTAAACATGAATGACATAGGGGATGAAACATAGGACTTGGAATCATAGAAAGGACTTGAAATGTCATCATATGCTTGAATAGAGTGAAAGATATATGGATATCTCTTTTACATGTCCACATTGACTCTTCGAAAAACACATACGAATAGGCAACTCTTCCAAAGAGCCTTGATGAACACTACATTATTATCAATCAATTTCTTCACTCATCTATCCAACACCTCCACCGGGACCTCCTTCTGAGCAAACTTATCCTCCACTTCACCCAAAACTTCAAAGAGTTCTAATAGTACTAGGGTCACCAACACATCCCCTCTACCTAGAAGCATGACAAGTCAGATAAACCATACCCCTACTATGGGCAATTCCCAAACTTATGCAACCTTACTAACTTCCCTTTACACTCTATAGGGACTCATAATCGTCAACTCAATTGTCAACCTTGAATACACCTAACCCACTTGGTACCATAATCACCATCTCCCCCTTGGGATACAAAGTCTACTCTATCATCTTCTCACCCAAAACTCTCAACCCTAATAAGGCAGAATCAAGGCCTTGCCTAATCTAGACCTCTTAACCCCAAAAGGTTTGGAACCACCAAGAACACTATACTACCATGCTCAACTTACTTCAACCTAACCCCTTATCTAGCCAACCTATAGACCCCTCTAGTCTCCTCTTTGCCACCATTATCCACATATGCTAGGCTACCCATAGGCACCCCACATAGAGTACCAGCTACAATATTAGCCTTACCAAAAAAACTAATGCACACTCATACCATAGTCCTTAAGGAGTTCTAACCACCTTCTTGCTACCCACAATGCTCAACCTATCATATTTAGCAAACAACCTCTCATCCTCCAAGACTTGCAATACTACGCTCGAATAACTCACAAGCTCTAAACAAATCAATACCCTATCATAGAGACCACTACAAACATATCAAGATAGAGTTTTAAGACCTAAATCATGAAACCCATAAACATAACCGATGCATAAGCCAACCAAACAACTCCACCAATATTCAAAATGCTCACTCCTAGTCCGAAAAGGACACTTAGGGATATCACCTACCCTCATCTTCACTTGGGGACAAATCTTGAACCAAAGATCAATCTTAGAGAAGTGACTAACTTATCGTAATTGACTAAATAGATTGACCATCCTCAAACATCGTATTACAACCTTATGGGTTTTACACTCATTAGAAACATGCTATGGAAGTAGCCCAAACTGCCCCAAGACCCTCAATACAACAAGCTAAGACGTCATCCCTTAACAATAATTATAATACATGTACATACTTTTAAAGAGGCAATAGTCATTTTCCAAATCATTTCAATGCATTCTTAGTCTTAAAGGCCAAAACATAATTTCATAGTCTATATACTCATGCATAGGAATATCCCATTCATATAGAAAATGGTGCAAGCACCCATGCATTCCTAGGTTGGGAGGTGCCGAGTGATTGTATTAAGGTGGACCTTAGTAAGACGAAGGTGATTAAAGAATAGCCTAGACCTTAGACTTCATCCGATATTAGGAGCCTTTTGGGTTTAGTGGGCTATTATCGAAGGTTGTGAGTAGGGTGATTTGATAGGTCTAGGAGTTGCTATTTTTTGTATTATCCTTGATGCTAGTAGGATTCATGTAAAGGTGGGTTTCATTCATAGGTTCCATTCACCGATAAGCCCAATTTTCCTTTTAATGAAAATTGTATGATTTCAAGATGTATTTCTTATGTGTATCTATTATTATGAAATATGAGCATGAAATATGTCGGGGTTTTGTCAAATATTGTTGACTATGCATAAATATCTATTTTGAGCTTATACTATGAAGTGATCTTTGTCTATTTAGACTATATATGATTCAAGCTATGAAATCAATAAACTATTGTGAAGTTTTGATATGATTTACATGTTACCTATGATGGGGTTTTACCATGATATTGGTGGGTTGATTTACATGATTCATGACCTATCGTGAAGTTTTGATATGATTTACAAGTTACCTATGATGGGGTTTTACCATGATGTTGTTGGGCTAATTTACATGATTTTAAGATGCATTGATTTCACTATTTTATGATCTATACTCTTGCATTTTGCATGATTTGAACATATCCTCATATGTGCCCACTAAGTGCTTGATGAAATGCCAAGTTAAGAATTGTCAAGATATGTACATGTTTTACAAGTCAAGTGACTTAATGATGAATATAGGCTATCAAGTATGTTATGCATTCATAAAATTTATGTTTTACAAGTCAAATGACTTCATGATGAATATAGGCTATCAAGTATATTATGCATTCATAAAATTAACTATGACTATGTAAGTATGAAGTCAAGCCCTTTTCAAAAACTTATTTTTAAGAAAACCTACATGGATTTTACATATTTTAATTTGGAATTTGAATATTATGATTCCTAAAATTCTATTGATGTATGGGTAGTATTTTGTTTGATGATTTTAATGTGATTTAAATTGTTATATGAGGATTTACTTTGGGTTTATGAAGTTATAAGTATGCATGTTCCCCTTTTTGAATTGAGGAACAAAATGTTTTTTTATTGATAGAGACTGGACACAATAATAGGTTGCCTACGTATCCAAAAAAGAAAATTAGGTCAAGCGTTGTTCAGGAATACAAGAGAAAGAAATGGGAAAAAAGAAAATACATGTCCACATTCCTACGTATCCAAAAAAGAAAATTAGGTCAAGCGTTGTTCAGGAATACAAGAGAAAGAAATGGGAAAAAAGAAAATTTCTTGATAGGAAGTAAAGGCACTTCGCTTATGATAGCCCTCTCCTCATCAATATCTTTGATGTGATTTGCTTGAAGGATCACCTTGAGCAATAATAGCATCGATCATAGTCGAGTTGCAATTATTATTTAGTGGCCCTTGTCGCACTATCACCTTTCCTTGTTTGATAAAATTTTGAATTTTATTCCTTAATGCTTGACATTCCTCAGTATCATGACCCTGAATATTTGAGTGATACATCCATTTCTTAGTTAAATCAAGAGTTGAAGAAGAGTGTGCAGGGATCCATCACTTTCTTAGTTTAAAAAGCCCTTGAGATCATAATCTTTGAAAAATACTATCCAACGTCTCACTTAAGGGAGTAAAGGTACAAGGCTTCCTTACCTCAAAAGGTGTTTCATAAATGTTTGAGAAACTTTTGTGAGAGTTAGCCTATGTAGGATGAACTTATGGATTGAGACGCACATCAAAAGTAGCATAAACTTGTTCAACATTCTGGTTGCACTATTTTTGAGGTGTGGAGGTTAGAGCATTCTTGTTCTTATAATTCGATGCTTGAGCAGGAATTTGTTCATCAGTGATTCTTTTTGTTTGTATGTCATACTCTAATTCTTTTCCAATTCAAATTAGACTGTCAAAATTTTGAATGCTTGTGAAATATAAGGATTTGTAGTATATGTCATCGAGTGATTTGATGAAAGTTTGGACTAAATCCTCTTCGTGAGGTAGATAACGTATTTTAGAAGCCTTTAATCTCCATCATATGACATGTTCCTCAAAATATTCATGAGACATTCTTTTGAGTTCGAGCAAATCCAACATTGTAGAATTTATGTTGAATTTGTATTGCTCTAGAAAGTCTCGAGACATATCTTCCCATGCCAACCACTTGTCAAAATTTTGTTTGATGTACCAAGTGAAATCTATCCCAGACAAACTATGAATAAATAATCTCATTAAGAGAACCTCATTGTTTTCAATGCCAACTAATCTGTAACAATAATCCTTGACATGTGCACTTGGATCTCCATGTCCATCACATGTTGAATTTTGTAATCTTGAACCCTAATAGTAATTCAACTCTTGGATGTAGGTATAAATTCTCATATCTCAAGTCATGTGCATTTTTTAGCGCAATTTCTTCTTTACCTCTTTTTCCAAGTTATGAATCTTTTGTTGTAGTACAATCAAGTCCAACCCTTCTGTTTCATCATGTTCTTCTACGTTTATAAAACATCAAAATTGATGTCTGTTGGAGGTAATGATCGAGGGAGTATGCGAGCAAGAATGAAATGAGGAGAGAGAGTCCAAAAGGTGCTTTGAATTGGACGCGAAGGAGTATTATTTTTGTGTATATTGAGCAGATTTGACATATTGTAGATTCTCAATCAAGCCAACGTTCAACTATTAGACAACCTTTAAACAAAAAGAAATTAAATACATACAAAAGTTAATATAAAACATGAGTAATGCTAAATAATTTATGAACAAATTAAAAAACTACTTGAATAAAACAAATAAGCATCCTAAATGCATGGTACCTCTGTAACAACCCCAAAAAGTGCCCGAGAATATGCCTTAGAGGTACCAAGAATTGTAATTTTCATATATCTAAAAATCCATTCGTTATTTTGAAAATCTGACTTCATATTCTTATTTAGGGGGTCTAAGTGAGTGGAAAATGGATCTAACCTAAATTTTAGAGCAACCGTATCAAAATCTAAAAATTGCAAAGAACGCTATTTAGGAGAATCAACTTTGAAGGGGCATATCTCTTAGAACACAAAGAACTAGGTGGCTTACAACCTACCAACTTCAAACTCTTTGAATAATCTTTCCAACGCACTTTCTTTCACCTCATTCCTAGTTTGAATAAAGGATTTATGCTCATTTTCGTAGACCTCGTTCATGTAGAAAATGCAGATTCTAGTGGCTATCCACGTAGTCTCCGCAATGTGAACCAGTGTTATTTTGTCTTTTTTTTATTTCGGTCCAAAACTTTCAAGTCTTGGGCCTAAGAGTTCCCATACTTGAAAATACATATACTTAGCCTTATTTCACCCTCATATCATCCTAAACATTTCCAATACTCACTCAAACACATAGGCTCATATTTCACCATAAATACAAGTCCCAAACTCAAGACCAATCTTAAAGATTTCTTCAAGGATCTCACCCAAGCTTCAAGTCTCCATCTCCAATCTTCTTCGAGGGTTCTCTAAAGTCAATGTATGTGGTGTTGAACCATTAGGTCCTTCCACCCATGGTGCCTAAACCTTCTTTTACTTAATAATACATGATTTAAAGTTGATTTTACATGTGAGTCTTGTATATAAAGAAATTTATTACATGGTGATTTTAGTTCATGAAAGTATTGTTGTTTTAACATATTTTGAGCTCTAAATCTTGGATCTAATATTTTATTTGATGTGGGGTATTGATGCGAATACCTTGGGGGTATTGCAAGGTGTTGATTGATGGTTTTACAACAGATTTTCTTGCATGATTTTATCTCTAAATTTCATGGTCTTTTACCCTAATTACACACACCCAAGGTGTTTAATAAAATGTTCGATTATGGTTTCCTGAGGATATGAAGGGCCAAAGCATGCGATATGATATGAAAGATGTTATGATAATGAAAAGAACTTATGTATATGGTATAATTGACTATACGATGATGAAATGAGCTTATGCATATGATGAACTCTATATAAAGTATTGCATTAGACCATGCCCGATCCGGGGGGACAAGAGCCCGAGTAACCGAGGGAAAGGTTCGTACTTCTCCACCTAGTGATGGGGCAGCATCATCACTAACTAAGATGGGCATTCATACTCATAAACCAAGATAGGGATTCG
>DF359815.1:50681-67319 GCA_000787875.1 Solanum virginianum
TTGAAGAATTTAGGTGGTATAAAGACACCTTTATTAGTAGAGTCATGGAATTACCCGAGACTAAATATAGTCATTGGAAGCAAAAATTTATAGACGGACTTCCCTCTCTCTTTGCTAAAAGAGTTTGAAAAGCCTTAAGAGGACCCAATGGCGAAATCGCTTGGGAAAGTTATACCTATGGTAAGTTGATTGGTACTTGCACACAAGAAGGTTTAAACCTATGCAATGACCTTAAATTGTCTAGACAACTGAGATAGATTAGCTAAAATGGAGAAGCCAATTAGGTGACTTCTATGCTCAATTTGGAGTTAATGAACCTCCATTTCCTAATAGGAAAAAGAAGTTTAAATATAAGAATAGACAATATTATAACTGACCTTATAGAAAGAGATGATCTAGATATAGATGTAAGGAAGAGAGAGAAGCTAGAAAAGATTATCGAAAGTCAACTAGATTTACCAAAAATAGATCTAAGAGAGACCTAGAAAAAATTAAGTGTTATAGATGAGGTAATTTTGGACATATTGCTACTAATTGGGAGCTTGAAAAGTTTAAGACCCTTAATCTTGATGAGATGGTCTATGATCAAATTTATAGGTTGCTATACACTTATGATTCTGAGCCAACTTATATTTTGGAAACAAATACTGCATCCGAGGAAGTTGATCTACTTGAATTCTCTGAAAATTATAATAAGGAAGTTGACTGTCCTGATTGTGAAAATGATACTTGCTATTGTGATGATGCATTCTATAAATTGCAGTCTCAATTTGAATATTTAAACATGAAAACTATCACCTCTGATAATGAGATAGAGCTTTTGAAAGAAGTTACAGATGAAAAACTTCATGAATTTTTTTTAAATATGGTTACTACTTCTTATTTGAAATCTGCTACTCCAAATAATGATGGTTTTCACAATCAAGAAGATAATTTTGATTACTCCCCACCTTATACCATAACGGAAGTATACCGCCAAAATGGATAAATATTCTACCTCTGAGACAACTAGGAATACTACTTTTGATGATTTAGAAATTGAAATTGAAAATTTGAAACGAAAGATTAAATGTCTTAAGCAAAATCAAATGATATATGATAATCAAATTTCTCAATTAGAGAAAAATAAGTCTCTTCCTGAAAAATGAAATGGTAAAGATATTGCTTTTGAAGAGGATGATTTTCAAAAATCTCTTGACGTGAAAAATAATTCATTTTTGGGTACGATACAAGTTATTAATGCCAAAAAATGATACATTAAATGTACAATCTTGATTGGTAATCAATTTTCTATAAATAATATAGCTATGATTGATAGTGGAGCAGATGTTAGTTGTATTCAAGAGGGATTGTTCATTCAAAATATTTTCAAAAAACTACTCATGTTGTTCGATCTGCTTCTGGTGATGCTCTAGATATAGAATATAAACTTTCAAATACCCATATTTGCCAAAATAAAGTATGTATTCCTCACTTTTTCTTTATGGTCAAAAATTAATTAAATCCTTCAATTATACTTGGAATTCCTTTTACTACTGTTATTAATACATTCACATGGTTAGATGAAAATGGGTTTTCAGCCAAATATAATGATAGAGAAATTTCATTTGCTTTTGTTACTCGTCCAGTAACTAGAGATATAAATGCTTTGGTTAATATAAACCAAAAACATGTTGATTCTTTACAATATGAATTATTTAGCATGAATATTATTTATACAATGAAATTTGCAAAAGTACAAGAAAAGATAACATTGATTTCAGAACAAATGGCTGTTGATATTTGTGCCGACCATCCTAGCGTCTTTTGGAATAGAAAAAAGCATATTGTTACACTTCCATATGAAGACAATTTTTCTGAGAATGATATTCCTACAAAGTCTCGATCTTGTCAAATGAATACCGAATTAGTTGATTTCTACAAAGAGGAAATTGATAATCTGTTACCAAAAGATTTGATAAAGCCTTCTAAGTCTCCTTGGTCTTGTACTACTTTTTATGTTAATGATGCAACTAAAACAGAACGCGGAGTTCTCAGGTTGGTAATAAATTACAAGTCATTAAATAAGTATTTAAAATAGATTTGGTACCCTATTCTAAATAAAAAGGATTTATTATCTCGGCTTTATGATGCTAATATATTTTCAAAATTTGATTTAAAGTCTGGAAATTGACAAATTCAAATTTTTAAAGAGCATACTTATAGAACTGATTTTAATGTCCCATTTGGACAATATGAATGGAACGTTATGCCTTTTGATTTAAAAAATGCTCCTTCTGAATTTCAGAAAATCATGAACGATATTTTCAATCCTTATATGAATTTCATCATCATATATATTGATGACATTTTGGTATTTTCTAAAACATTTGATTTGCATGTTAAACATTTTAACATTTTTAAGAAAATTGCGGTTCAAAATAGTTTGGTGATATCAAAATCAAAAATGAGTTTATTTCAAATTGAAGTAAGATTTTTAGGACATAATATTTGTCAAGGGAAGATTACTCCCATTCAAAGAGCAATTGATTTTGCTTCTAAATTTCCTAATGTTATAACTGATAGGACTCAACTTGAAAGAATGTTGGGAAGCCTTAATTATATATATTTCTCTTTTTTATAAAAATCTATCACGTTATTTAGCCCCTTGATAAGATAGGTTAAGAAAGGGTTATAAAGGTTCTTGGACAGAAAAACATACTTCTTTGGTTCTACAAATTAAGCAAAGGGTTAAAACCCTTCCATGTTTGACTCTTGCTAATCCTAATTGGCAAAATTTTTTTGAGACTGATGCTTCTAATGTTGGTTATGGTGGAATATAGAAAAGGTTAATCCTCATGATGAATGTGAATACTTGATAAGATTTCACTCTTGAAAATGGACAAAAGCCCAAAAAAAAATATGCTATTGTGGCTCACGAAATGTTAACAATTGTTAAATGTGTTTTAAAATTTCAAGATGATTTATATAACCAGAAGTTTTTAATAAAAATTGATGCTCAATCTGTTAAATATATGTTCGATAAAGATTTTACTCATGATGCTTCTAAATTAATATTTGCTTGGTGGCAAGCTCAGTTATTACCTTTTGATTTTGAGATACAATATAAAAAGGGTATTGATAATTCCCTTCCTGATGTTTTATCCAAAGAATATCTCCAATGAACTGGTTCATAAAATATTTCAGCGATAAAACTCTTATCACCATGCTCAAGGCATTGCCATTATGTATAGAAATTCAGTGGCTTATACTCGATAAAATTATTATCGCAATGATAACTGAAGACTTGAATTTTTCTATTTTAACTTATGATGAAGTCTATATTGAAGATGAAATTAGACAACGATTCCAAGACCTTGACACCTCGAATTATTGATTTTTCGACTAATAAATCTTATCATATTTGTAGTATGGACGGATCACCTCATTGGACTCCTTGAGGACGTGGTAATAGAGAAAGGTAAAAGTAATGGGATGATTGTCCCAACCTCAAGGATCTTCATACAGATCTTCGTCGTCGGTTAATACCCCATGATCACGACCTGTTAAACAGTTTGGAGGAAGGAGTTTGATAAACTCCCCTGTATCTAAAGGAGAAGCTTCATCATTATTATCTCCTTCTATTCACTTTGAAGATATTCTAGAAGATAGTCCATTATATAGGCAATTATAGGCATATTTAGCGAAACAAAAAAAGCAAAGCAATACGTTTGCTACGGCCGCTAGTCTCGACCATCTTGATGATATCAAAAACTATAAAAAACTAGGGAAAAACAAGATAATCTTTTTCCTAGAAAACTCAGAGATTGAATGACAAAATGAGCCTTGGAGGATACTCCAACGATACTTGATAACAAATTTATATTTTCTGGGTAAGTCATACAAAACCCGATCCTTCTATGAAAATTTGTTGATTGGTACAGGAAGTGTGGAATTCCAGCATTTCCAGGGATACAATACGACGGAGACAGTTTCTAACTTCTCAAAAATGATAATAAAATAGATTATATCTATTGAATATTGGGGTATTCATTTAATGACTGAAAGGCCACTTATGAACTGTACTTATTGGGACTATATTGAAGCATTTCATATGGTTGTTTACTACAATAATGAGCGTCATAAACACACATGGTTTATATAGGTGTGTTCTAATATGTTCAAGGAAAATATTCCTAACTGGTTTCTGGATTGGTGGTCATACCATGGTCCGTCCACAAAAATATTACCCCCGCCTTCAATCACTCATAAAAAAACAAGCTAAAGTTTCTCCAAAGTATACTGAATTATATCAAGAAGATCATATTTGCCACCCCGAAAACTTAGGTCAAATACACTTTTTTTATTTAATTTTTCATTCCATGGATTCATAAATTGGTTCCAGAATTTGTTTATACCAAAGAACAAATTCCTTGTTTATACAGAGTATTCTTTAATCTTTTTTGGGATAAATTACTAAAGACAGATCCCACAACAAAAAAGTTATATGGACAAGAGTTACTTGATCAAATTAATACTACTACTACTACTACAGAATATGCTTCAACTTTTAGCCCACTGATAGATACATCAGTGAAAGGAATTGCTCGATGAATTTCTTTACAAGATCAAGAACAGGATAAATATCAGTTTGTAGCTAGGTATATGAACTAAGTCAAACTAAATCTATTAGATTCAATCAGACTATTCGAAAAAGGTAATATGTCCACCAAAGAAAGCATTAATGAAAATATGGAAGATGCTCAGTCTGCCCCCAACGATAGAGAATTGACAGATAAAAAGATAGATGATATCAAAAAATTCTGCCAAGATATAAAAAAGTAAAATTTAATAAAGATGTGCTACAGGAAAGCTGCCATCACAGTAGATTCACTATTTAGAATAGTAGATACACTATTTATTACTGTACAAATGGACCCATTTATGGGCCCTGTTATACTATGCATAGATTCCTTTTCTTTTCTATAAATAGGCCTTATTTGTAAAGATGAAGGCAAGTTTTTTTTTTCTAGTCTTCTCTTTCTCTAAAAAAGCTCTCTAGATTTCCAATTTGTAATAGTTCTCTAAAAGTAAATAAATTACTATTCTGGGCATTGGTCTCCGGCCACTAAAATAATTGCTGCAGGATTTACTGGCCAGTTACGTGGATGGTGGATAAATTTTAGACTATGAAACAGAGAGCCGCGACTATTAATGTTGTAGAACCTAAGCCTGATGTTGATAACTTAGGCTTTGCTTTAGTTGCTAATAGACAAAATATTGTTTACACCTTAATGACCTGTATTTTGGAACTTTTTAGTTGTTGATTTACCAATGAGTATGACACTATTCGTACCCTCCTTAATGGTTTATGATGTCGCCATTTAGGAGAATTTAAGTGGTATAAAGACATCTTTCTTATAGAGTCATGGAACTACTCGAGACTAAATATAGTGATTGGAAGCAAAAATTTATAGATAGACTTCCCTCTCTCTTTGCTAAAAGAGTCAGAAAAAACCTTAAGAGGTTCCAATGTCGAAATTGCTTGGGAAAGTTATACCGATGGTAAGTTGATCGGTACTTGCACATAGAAAGCTTAAACCTATGCAATGGCCTTAAATTATCTAGACAATTGAAGGTAGATCAGCTGAAACAGAGAAACCAATTAGATAAGTTCTGTGCTTAGTTCGGAGGTAATGAACCTCCATTTCCTAATAGGAAAGAGAAGTTTAAATACAATGATAGAAAGTATTCTAACCAAACTTATAGGGAGAGACAATCTAGATATATATCTAAGAAAGAGAGGGAAGCTAGAAAAGTTCATATAAGTTAATGAGATTTACCAAAAATAGATCTAAGAGACCTAGCAAAAATTAAGTGTTATAAATGCGATAATTTTGGACATATTACTCCTAATTGCAAGCTTGAAAAGTTTAAGACCCTTAATCTTGATGAGATGGTCTATGATCAAATTTATAGGAGTCACGCCTCAGACCCAGGGCCTAGACATGACCGGCAAATGGGAGACTCGAAGAAACCCCAAACAAGCCTCATAGCATATCATTACACATCCTTGGTCGTGGAAGCAATTAAAATGACAATAAGAGATAAGTATAAACAAGGGAAATCAGGTCTAAGGAAAAGAGTTAAACACTTGAATAACATAAATTAGTCAAAGCTCAAGCAGAATACATAACTTGTCCAACAACACCTCCAGACATAGACCTTAGTGGGGCCCAAGACAAACAATCAGGGTCACCCTCATAGTCATAAGTATTCCAAAATATACAAGATGTAGTATGAACATAAGCATGTATTCCATGGATTCATAAATTGGTTCCAGAATTTGTTTATACCAAAGAACAAATGTTAGATGATAAGACACATAATATTGAAAGAGTTGAATATCGAAGAATGTAATATATGAGATGCTATGAAAGTCATGATGCATGAAATACAAATGATGCGCTTATATATATTGGGGTTGTGACCTCAACCGACATAAGTAAGACCAAGCGGGCTATTACTTGGAATTTCGATGAAATCTCCTCATTGGTAAAAGGTGACCTGCTTGCCAAGGGTAGATCATACTTCACCATATGGAAAAACTCCCTCTTCGTATGAAGTAACCTACCTTATGGGATAACTCCCTCTTTGGATAGGATTTTCACAAATCACAATTCAAATCATTCCTTCTCCTTATGAGACAACTCCCTCTTCGGATTGGAAACCCATGCTAGGCACATAGTTCAAGGAAAGGGATAGGGCCCTTGGGGATAGCCTAATGCCCCCAATCCATTGGTGCTAAGTCATTATCCCACAAGAATAAATATACGTATACATAGATATATACGTACTTTCAAATGACGTAAATCATTTTTGTAACCATCTCAATGCATTCTTAGGCTTAAAGGCCAAAACATAATTTCATAGTCTTTATACTCATGCATAGGAATAGCCCGTTCATATACAAAATGGTGCAAGCACCCAAAATGCTCAAAGAGCCAAAATCAAAGACATATATGAGATCACAATATTGTCATTACCAAATTTTATCAAAATCATATCATAAAATAAAATTGGGCTTAACCCATAACATAATTTCTCAAAATAATCCATGTACATGAATGCATATGCTATGAACAATGAGAGAATGACATGGGTAATTAAGACTAAATGTAAAAATCAATATTTATAATATGAAATTGAAGTGAAATCATAATTAAACTCATAGTGTAATAATTCTTAAAGGGGACATGCATACCTATAATTTCATAAACCCCAAAGTAAATCCTCATATAATGGTTTAAATCATATAATTTTGAGAGGATTTGGGAGTGTGATTGAGATGAGAGCAGTGAGTTTTATCCATTGGAACATTGTTTAGGTCTTTTAGGAAGGTTAAGATAGCATTGGAAGTGTAAAAAGGGCATTAGAGTAATTAGCATTTATGAAAATGCCATTAGTGAACGGATGGAAGATTTGGCAAAGTTTTGCTCCAAGACAGGTGCCATGGGTCATGTGGTACTCTGTAGGTCATGTGGGGTATTTGTGACAAGGTACTTAGTCTAAAAATTGAAGTTGGAAATCGATTGGAACAAGACGTCTTGTCATAATCACAGAGGCCTCTATGGGTCGTGTGGTGCGTCATAGCTGTGTGGAGGCTCATGGCACCATACTTGGTGCTGTAAAATGTTACCCAGAATTCATGGTAAGGACCACAAGTTGTGGCCTATGCCACGGGTCGTGGTGAGGGGTGTGGCATTACACTTAGCAAGAAAAATCCCCGAAGCACCCACTATTCCTCTCTTGTATGCACCCCACAACCAGCCACATGGCCAGTGGCAAGCCACACAGCCTGTACCATTGGTTGTGCCCCATGTCTTAGGCAAAAAATGGCATTTTCCAACTCAAGACACCTCACACGACCCGTACAAGACAACACTGCCCGTATAGGTTCCCGTGGGGCTTCACTGCACGGGAGGGTCTTATGAAAATAGTCATAACGCCTTCATCAAAACTCAAAATGAAGTGAAATTAAGTGCGCTAGAAAGCTGACTCAATAGGCTTTCATTTGATATGTTGTAGGCCACCTAGTCCTAATTGTGCTAAAAGTTATACTTGTTTAAAGTTGATCCTTCTACCGGTACTTGTGTCAAACTTAGCCATTGAAAATCCTTTTGAACTTGGATTGTCATAGAGGCCCATGACAGCCTTAAACAACACACATAAGCTTGGAAATAATGGGTCCTTACAATAGGTTATTATAAACTTCTGGTTCCGAGTAAGAATATATTTTGAAAACAAATACTGCATCCGAGAAAGTTGATCTACTTGAATTCTCTTACGATGATAAGAAGGAAGTTTATTGTCCTGATTGTAAAAATGATACTTTCAATAGTGATGATGCATTTTATAAATTGCAGTCTCAATTTGAAGATTTAAACATAAAAATTATCACTTTTGATAATGTGATAGAGCTTTTGAAAGAACTTACAGATGAAAAACTTCGTGACAAAATTTTAAATTTGGCTACTACTTCTGATTTGAAATCTGCTACTCCAAATAATGATAGTATTCACAATCCAAAAGGTAATTTTGATTACTCCCCACCTTATACCATAACAAAAATATACCGTCAAATGGCTAACCATTCTACCTTTGAGACAACTAGGAATACTACTTTTGATGATTTAAAAATTAAAATTGAAAATTTGAAATGAGAGATTAAATCTCTTAAGCAAAATGAAATGATTTATGATCATTGGATTTCTTAATTAGAGGAAAATAAGTCTCTTCCTGAGAAATGAAATGGCAAAGATTTTGTTTTTGAAAATGATGATTTTAAAAAATCTCTTGATGCGAAAAATGATTCATTTCTGGCTATGATGCAAGTTATTAATGCCCAAAAATGGTATATTAAATGTACAATCTTTATTGATAATCAATTTTCTATAACTAACATAGCAATGATTGGTTGTGGAGTAGATGTTAGTTGTATTCAAGAGGGATTATTTTCTTCAAAATAATTTCAAAAACCTACTCATGTTGTTCGATCTGCTTCTGGTGATGCTTTAGATATATAATATAAACTTAAAATACCCATATTTGCCAAAATAAAGTATGTATTCCTTACTTTTTCTTTTCGGTCAAATATCAAGTAAATCATCCAGTTATACTTGGATTTCTTTTACTACTGCTATTTATCCATTTACATGATTAGATGAAAATGGGTTTTCAGCCAAATATAATAAAACAGAAATTTCATTTGCTTTTGTTACTCATCCAGTAACTAGAGATATAAATTCATTGGTTAATATAAAGCAAAAACATGTTATTCTTTACAATATGAATTATTTAGCACCAATATTTTTAATACCATAAAATCTGCTAAAGTACAAGAAAGATTAAATTGAATTCAGAACAAATGGCTATTGCTATTTTTGCCGACCATCCTAGTGCCTTTGGGAATAAAAAAAAGCATATTGTTACATTTTAATATGAAGATAATTTTTCTGAGGATGATATTCCTACAAAGTCTCGATCTTGTCAAATGAATACCGAATTAGTTGAATTCTGCACAATGAAAATTGATAATCTGTTACAAAAGGGTTTGATAAAATCCTTCTAAGTCTCCTTGGTCTTGTACTATTTTTTATGTTAATAATGCAGCTGAAAAAGAAAGCAGAGTTCCCAGGTTAGTAATAAATTATAAGCCATTAAATAAGTATTTAAAATGGATTCCATATCCTATTCCAAATAAAAAGAATTTATTATCTCGACTTTATGATACCAATATATTTTCAAAATGTGATTTAAAGTCTTGCTATTGGCGAATTAAAATTTTTACAGAGTATACTTATAGAATTGCTTTTAATGCGTTTGGACAATATGAATGGAAAGTTATGCCTTTTGGTTTGAAAAATTCTCCTTCTGAATTTAAGAAAATCATGAATGATATTTTCAATCCTTATATGAATTTCATCATTGTATATATTGATGACATTTTAATATTTTCTAAAACATTTGATTTGCATGTTAAACATCTTGATATTTTCAAGAAAATTGTGGCTTAAAATGGTTTGGTGATATCAAAACCAAAAATGAGTTTATTTCAAACTGAAGTAAGATTTTTAGGACATAATATTTGTCAAGGGAAAATTACTCCCATTCAAAGAGCAATTGATTTTGCTTTAAAATTTTCTGATGTTATAACTGATAGGACTCAACTTCAATTCTGGCGAAGCCTTAATTATATTTCTCTTTTTTATAAAAAGCTATCACGTGATTTAACCCCTTTATATGACAGGTTAAGAAAGGGTTATAAAGGTGCTTGGATAGAAGAACATACTTCTTTGGTTCAAAAAATTAAGCAAAGGGTTAAAACCCTTCCATGTTTGACTCTTGCTAATCCTAATTAAGAAAAACTTATTGAGACTAATGTTTCTAATATCGATTATGGTGGAATATTGAAACAAGTTAATCCTCATGATAAATGTGAATACTAGACAAGATTTCACTCTGGAAAATGGAAAGAAGCCTAGAAAAAATATGCTACTATGGCTCACGAAATGTTAACAATTGTTAAATGTGTTTTAAAATTTCAAGATCTTTTCAAATCATGACTTACTTAAGAGTTGGTTATAAATGTCATATTGTTATTATGCTATTGATTGGTTATTATTATGCATTTTGATTATGATGTCTATCGCTTGTTGCATTGCATCCCACATACTTAGTACATTCAGACGTACTAACATATACTCTATGCCTACATGATGTCACCATATAGGACTGGAACCCCACTTGAGCATCCTCCTCCACGTGGCTAGTATGACTTCTCTCAAGCTTGTTGGTGAGTCCTCCATTCCGGGGCCATGTAGGAACCGAAGATTCATTTGGTCATCATCCTCCTCCACGTGGCTAGTGGTATCTATTCAAGCTAGTTGGTGAGTCCTCATGTGCGAGGGCAAGATCTATGTTCTTAAGCTGTGTATTAAAGACTATCCTCCTTTTTTGTATACTTTTACTATGAGGGTGAGCCTAGTCGCTTGTCTTGGCCCCCGTTAAGTACTATGTTAGAGGTGTTGTTGGGAGAGTTTTGTATTATACTTGAGCTTTGACTTACTTATAATATTCAAGCTATTTAAATATAAGTATCTCCCATAGTCCTAATTCCCCTTATTTATGTTTCGCACATTATTTTGCTTTCACGACCAAGGATGTGTAATGATATGCTATGAGGCTTGTTTGGAGTTCCTTCTGGTTCCCAATTCATTGATCAGGTCTAGGCCCTAGGCTTGGGTTGTGATAAAGATGGTATCAGAGCACTAGGTTGATAAATCCTCGAAGTCTAATACACCACATCGATTAGAGTCTTATTCATTATTGTATTGTGGACCACAACTATGGGTAGGAGGTTATAAGACATTTTAGGAAATATTACCCTTCTTCATGTCCTAAGTCATGCCATAGAGTTGGAGTAAGTTTCCCCCCCTAATGATTGTTCTTTGCTATATTAGATCATGCCAAACACTAGGGAAATACAGGCCTGCACTCCTGAGGAGCAACCAAAAAATTGGGAGCTTCGAGATGCTCTCACCTTGCTTGCACAAATTGTGGCTAATCAAGCCAATCAAGGTACTCAAGCCCCTCATGCTCTTGTACCGGCTTCATGTGTGAGAGACTTCATAAGAATGAATCCCTCAAAATACTATGGGTCAAAGGTTTATGAGGGCCCTCAAGAGTTCATTAGTAAAGTCCACAAGATATTGGCTATTATAAGTGTGAGGCCGGAAGAATAGGTGAAGTTGGCAGCCTACAAACTTAATAGAGTAGCACTAAATATAGTATAACCAATGAAAGGACGAGAAGGGAGTTGGCTACATGGTGCTTTGGGAAGAGTTCAAAGTGGTTTTCCTTAATTGGTTCTTCCCTCTTGATCTACGAGAAGCTAAATTGGTGGAATTCCTGAATTTGAGACAAGGGTCAATGTGTGTGAGGGAGTTTTCCCTCAAGTTCAACCAACTTTCAAAGTTTGCTCCTTACTTGGTTGCCGACCCAAGATATAGAATGAACAAGTTGCCAAGGTGGTAATAGTGGAGTACCCAAGCCCAAGTGCCCTACATGTAGGAAAAACCATGGTGGCCTATGTTAGAGGAACTCTAGTGCTTGCTTTGGATGTGGTGAAATGGGTCACCGGGTTATTGATTGTCCCTATGCTTAAACTGAAGGTAGAGATGATTGCCCTCAAGGCCAAGGGGATGCTCCTAGGAAAAATAGGTTCTATGCTCTTCAAAGAAGACAAGGAAGGGTCTATGCTCAAACCCAAGGTAGAGATGGTCGCCTTAAGTCTAAGGGGATGCTCCTAGGAAAAATAGGTTCTATGCTCTTCAAAGAAGGCAAGGAAGTGATGAGGTGTCCGATGATGCTACCGGTAAGTTAGAAATTTTCCTAGATTTTGTAAGTGGAGAGGTTGATTAATGAGGATGTGGTGTTCATCAAGGCCCCTTTGGAAGCATCATCTATTCACATATGTTTCTCGAGGAGCCAGTGTGGGCTTGGAGAAGCAATATCCATATCTCTTTCATTTTATTCAAGTTTATGATGACATGTCAAATACTTTTATGATTCCAAGTCTCAAGTATTGGCCCTTAAGTCATTACATTCATTCATGTTCATATTAATAAGATTATTAGAATTTTGATGTACATGTTGAAATTTCCTTGGAAATCATGTTTATGTGCATTGTTACATTCATGTTTTAGCAAAAATCTTCTTGACTACTTTCCTTGTGTACGTTTCTTTGACATTCGGAGATGAATGTTCCCAAAGGAGAGATAGTGTGACACCCTGTAACTTTATGCTCTTGTATATCCATGTTTCAAACATCATTTTGTTAGGTTGGGGGTGTACTAGATTCATCGGAGAGTCATAGTACCTAAACGAGTTCAAGACTTTTCTCCAAGTTGAGTTTTGGGTGTTATTTCATATAAGGGCCAACTTTAAACTAGCATAACTTTTAGCATATTTGGAATTGAGTGGTCCACGATATGTCAAATAAAAGCCCTCTTAGTTATCTTTGCAACGCGCTTTCTTTCACCTCATTCCAACGTCAGATGAAGGCGTTATGACCATTTTTGTGAGACCCTACTGTGCAGTAAAGCCCCACGAGCACCCATACGGGCAGTGTCGTCTTGTACGGCTTGTGTGAAGGGTTACAGGCTGTGTCACCTGGGCATGTGGTGGCTAACAACATTTTCTTGTCTAAGTGAGGTGGGATGAACCAGTACACGGTCCATGTAACACTACATGGTCTGTGAAAGTGGCCGTCAAAGTAATGAGACGTCAATTTTTCAAAGTTTCCCACCTTCTATTTTTTTCACTAAGGAACTTCACACGGGCACTCCACATGACCCGTAGAGTGCCACACATCCAATGAAGTCTCCAGTGAGACAACACTTTTCCATTTTTTCCATCCGTTCACTAATGGTATTTTTGTAAATGCTAATTATCCTAATGACCCTTTTTGACTTTTTAGGCTATTTTAACCTTCCTAGAAGACCTAAACTCTAATCTTAAGGACTCAATTTCATTACTCTCACCTCAATCACACTCTCAAATCCTCTCAAGAGTCTCCACCAAGCTCCAATTCAATTTCAAGGAAACCTACAAACAAGATTGGATTCCAAGATCATTTCTGAGCCTCCATTCTTCCCAATCTCAATTCCAAGCAACTATAGACCTAAGGTACATGGTGTTGACCCATTGGACGTTGCAAGGTATTGATTGATGTTTTATAGTGGATTTACTTTCATGATTTCATCTCTAAATTGCATGGTCTTATACTACCATTTCACACCTGCCAAGTGTTTGATAAAATATCCAGTTATAGTTTCTTAAAGAATTGAAGGTCCAATGCATATCTTATGAGATAAATGATTATATGATGATTAAAATGTAATGGTTTGATGAGAAAGTTCTATGAACTGCTTAATTTGAAAAGGGACGGGCTCCTGTAAGGAAGGTCACTTGATCCAAAGAGGGACGAGCTCTTGTAAGGAAGACCACTTAATCCGAAAAGAGACGTGCTCCTATAAGAAAGGTCACTTAATCCAAAAAGGGATGGGCTCCCATAAGGAGGGCCACTTAATCCAAAAAGGGATGGGATCCCGTAAAGAAGGTCACTTAGTCCAAAAGGGGACGGGCTCCCGTAAGGAAGGTGGCTCCAAAAGGTCTTATGTTATGTCAGTTGAGGCTTTTTTACACATTTATATTATGATCTATGTAAGATGAGCGATTTGCATAGCCTAACTTACTTAAGAGTTGGTTATACATGTTATATTGTTATTATTATATCTATTGGTTATTATTGTGTATTTTGATTGTGATGTTTATCTCTTGTTGCATTGCATCCCATATAATTAGTACATTCAAATGTACTAATGCATACTCTATGCCTACATGTTCAAACGTACTAATGCATACTCTATGCCTACATATTCGAACGTACTAATGCATACTTTATGCCTACATGATATCACTATGTAGGAACCATAGCTCCATATGGTCATCATCCTCCTCCACGTGGCAAGTGGTATCCATTCAAGCTAGTTGGTGAGTCTTCATGTGCGAGGGCAAGATCTATGTCCTTAAGCTATTTATTAAAGACTATCCTTCTTTTTGGTAACTTTTACTATGAGGGTGAGCCCAGTTGCTTGTCTTGGCCCCCATTAAGTCCTATGTTAGAAGTATTGTTGGGCAAGATATGTATTATACTTGAGCTTTGACTTACTTATGATATTCAAGCTATTTAAATATAAGTATCTTCCATAGTCCCAATTCCCCTTATTTATGTTTCTTACATTGTTTTTTATTGCTTTTGCGACCAAGGATGTGTAATGATATGCTATGAGGCTTGTTTGGGGTTCCTTTGGGTTCCCCATTCGCCAGTTATGTCTAGGCCCTAGGCTTGGGCCATGACATATGAACCAAGTCAAACAAAATCTATTAGATTCAATTATACTATTCAAAAAAGGTAATACATCCACCGAAGAAAGCATTAATGAAAATATGGAAGATGCTCAGTCTGTTCCTAGCGACAGAGAATTGACAGATAAAGAGATAGATGATATCAAAACATTCTGCCAAGACATAAAAAAGTAAAAGTTGATAAAGACGTGCTACAGGAAAGCTGCCGTCACAGTAGATTCACTATTCAAAATAATAGATACACTGTTCACTACTGTACAAACGGACTCATATATGGGCCCCATTATACTTTGCATAGATTTCATTTTTTTTCAATAGATAGGCCTCATTTGTAAAGATGAAGGCAAGTTTGTTTTTCTAGTCTTCTCTTTCTCTAAAAAGGCTCTCTAGATTTTTGGTTTGTAATAGTTGTCTAAAAGTAAATAAATTACTATTCTGGGCATCGGTCTCCGGCCACTCACGTACTATTTTACTTTCTTTAATTTTGAAATTTAATTCTATTGTCACTTCCAAGGCACGACTATGTTGTCACGCCCAAAGTCCCGTTAAGGCGGACTGGCACCCGTTGCCGATAAGGCTTAGGAAAACCAACCTGTATCCATGTGCTTTCTATATATATATAAGGGATTTCTTCATTCAACATGCCTTTAAGAAAGTAAACAGTAATAACAAGCCAAACAGAAATGCATATGGCTAGGCTATTGGGGCCAAGTTGTCTAAAGTAGGAGACATGACCACACTTTAATTTACATAGTCTACAAAGACTCTAAATAAGGAAAAGGGTCTGATAAGAGTCGAAACAGGACCTGCCTCGACTAAATATACAATACAAAAATATAAGCTCTAGACTCACAAAGCTCCAAAGCAACCTGGAGCTTGGTAACAACTGCTGGATATCCTGTACTCCAACTGGGGAGATCTACTAGCACCTATACCTGTAACATAAAATGTAAGCCCCCTGTAAGGGATGTCAGTATGAGATAATATACTAAATATGTTAGGTAGGAAATATTGTATATGAAGTAACAATTCAAATGAGAACTATCCACTGGTGTAGGATAAGAGACCACCCTTAGTCATACTGTGGGATCATATACTTTATGTTCTTTTTACTACTTTACTTTACTGTATAATCTGTGCACAACATGTAATACAAATGACCAGCTGATCCTGAAAATGTTATATCACTTGACCTTATTTTACCATCAGTCTTCACAGCTTGCATAATTTCCAAAGTATGAAAAGTGGCTCCATCCAACTCTCCAGTGATTAGAATAGAATGTCTATATTGGGATCGGACCTAGGCTTTTCCTTTCACCCCTTGGGCTACCCCCTATGATAGGATCAACCCTGGCTAGGTGATTCTTCAACCCCTTGGGTTACCACCCATCAATAGGTAATATACTTTATCTTTCAATTACTTTTGAGATGATTCTTTTGGTGGTCATAATATTAGAGCTATAGGACTGTAGATACAACATATGACATGTAAATAATCATACAAGGCAATATGATAATGAAAAGAGTGCAGTACACAACTAATGAAATGCGTATGAGATGAAATAACTCGTGAACGTTATTTAGCAACAAGAACCCATGTAACTTGGTATCCACATATGTATGCAGATTTGAAGGTGACTATGTATGGGAGCATATGAACATGTGAAA
>DF359814.1:6816-21867 GCA_000787875.1 Solanum virginianum
TCAAGGGAATGGAGGTGATATACTTACTCCTACTAGCATGAAGTTGTTAATGGTGGATCGAACGGTGAAGAATCCTGTAGGGATACTTTATGAAGTGTTGGTTAAAGTGGAGAAATTCATATTCCCTACAGACTTTTTGTGATCCTTGATTGTGAGGTCGACTTTGATATCCCAATCATCTTGGGAAGACCATTCCTACCCACTGGACAAGCTCTAGTGGCTATGGAAGCTGGTCAACACAGGTTTAGATTCAATGACAAAGAAGTCATCTTCGATATCTGTCGGTCCGTGAAGCATCTAGATGAGCTCAAGAGTGATGTTTTGGCAATTGGTGAAGTCTATGTAACCAATTTGCCTAAGTGGGGTTGCGACAATAAATCAGGCACTTCTTGGGAGGCAACCCAAGAGTTTTGATGTAGTAGCATAGTTATAGGTTTATTTTCAATTTTTAGATTCATAGGTAGTTGTTTTCTTGTGTTTTGATTGTTATTTTGGACAACGGGTTGGTTGTATATTTGGTAACAATGTATTTATGTAGAGTATGCAGGTACAAGACTAAATCAGCAAATTTGGCTAAGAAGAGCATCAAGTTGAGTTTGTACGACTGGGTCTATGAGTCGTAAATCAGTTTACAACTCATACCTCATCTCATAGAAAGTTTCAGTGAGCAGGAAAAATATGCACTCTAATCCACCAGCCAACTTTTCAATTTGTAGATCAACCTACGAGTCATGAATGGGGTTCGTGGACCTAGTTAAGTTTTCTAAAAATTTTCTAAGTATGGAGGGTTCTATGAAACCATGACTTACGAGCTATAGAACTATCTACGACTCATAATTGGGGTTCCGTAGTCCCAGGCCTAGTAAATTTTTCAGACGACTTGGTAAAATTATAAAAGGAGGGGTCAAATTATTTTAACCCTATATTTGACCTAAATTGACTAAAATCACCCAACCGATCCCCATCCTTTTTTCGATCAATTTTTTACCACCGTGACCCATTTTCTGGTGAGAATTTCGGTAACAAGGTTTCTTGATCATTCATCTTCTCTCTTTTCTTCAAGTTAGTTTCTACTCTTGGTAAGTTCTTAGTTTAATTTTAAACCCTTAATTTGCCTTGTTTAATTGATTGAATTGATGATTATGATTGGTATGGTATTTAAACATGAAATCCTTGTTGAATTTGAATTGTGTTATATGAAATTGGGTTGCCCTTAGTCGAATTGTTAATTAGTTCCGGAATTGGGCATTTTGGTCTTATGAGTGCTCCTTGTTTATGCCTATTGAATCATCTATCATAAGTGGTTGAATGATATTGAATGATTATTGTTTGTAGAATTGGTGGGTGATGACATAGGTACATAATAGCTTGAATGAATTAAGGATAGTTGGAATGATAGGATTTTTGATGTTTAAGCATTTTCAACTGAGTGATTATATGTTGAAATTGTTGGCGGTAGGGTTGTATGATTGAAATCATGTGGAAAGTGTGTTCTTACTTCGACACTAATAGAACTAGTTTGTGAAAATATCTTTTGGGGTCCATGTGATGGACTTAGAAACTTAGGTGACTGAGATTTCTGGTCCACGAGTGGGTTTTACGACCCGTAGAGCAATCTACCAGTCGTAATTACCCCTCATGTACATTTCCAAAAACTTGATGTTTTTTATTATCCATTAGATGAGACCTTTTATGAATTGTAGATCACTTTAAGACTCGTAGACAGGTCTTGCAGATCCCGCCTGAATTTAATTATTCACCGAAATGTTCTACCACCCCGATCTACGACTCTTAAATCACTTTAAGAGTCGTATCTAGTCGTAGACCTTTCCAGTAAATAAAATTGGTTTGCACCACTGGTTTGTGAGAACACTTTATGACTCATAGTATTCACTATGACTCGTAGAGGAGCTTTCAAAGAACCCTTCTGCAACTGAACTCAGATAATTTTTATTTCTTGATTCTTTAAGTTGACCATGTTACCTTTATGTCTATATTTCAAGTACTATAGCCTCCAAAAGGTAAATGCTCTGAGATTGAAGCTATAAGGAGGAGGCTTAGAGATGAGCCTTCAGATGACAAGCAGACCCCTCAGCTGAGTGGGTCCCTAGAGATCCTCAATGTCAGATCGGACCCAAATGTTACGATACCACAATCTAAAGCCGCAACCACAGCTGGGCGGACATAGGCTTCGGTCGCTACTCCTTCCCAATCTGATAAGAAAGGTAGTGACGAGAGTGGGAGCAGCATGCCACAGATTACTCTATCAGGAGAGGAGTCCAGTTCTGAGAAGGGCTCTGAGGAAGGAGCAAATGTTGAGTCCTCCGTCACACCATCATCATCATCAGCACCTACCTCTACTAACCGGTGGTATGTCAAGGGAATGGAGGTGATATACTTGGATGGCATGCACCAAAGGAGCGGGGCAAGCTGACCCATTCTATCTATGAGGAGCCCACGATGATTTTTGATAGACTTAGTCGTGTTCCCGGTCTACAAGACATGACGATTTGTAATGGGCTCATGTGGATAACAAAGTGACTAGGACAATACTCCTCGATGCTAGTGATGGATTTCTACACATTTTACGTAGTTACCATTTAGCAGTCTCTTCCAAAAGGGAAGAAACCTCTCACTCAGCCCAAGCTGACAGAGACACGAGTGAGGGTTCGGCGGGTAGACATACCAGAGGAGACTATCCATTGTATGCTTTTTGGTCCTAAGTATCATTTTGATTACAGGTTGGGGAAGGCCAGGAACCCATTAATCATGAAGGATCCTGAGGATCGAGCATACTTTTGAGATGGATAGCAGGGTTTATTACAGAGCAGGGTCTAGAACCTACTTGGGTCACCACCCACACGAAGCCTATTATAAAGGCTTCGCTCAACTTTTCTGCCAAATTTCGGTGGGCTATTGTTTGATCACGCATTTGTTTGACCTTGGGAAGTGATACTCTTATGTTGGAGCATGCAATTTTGGTTGCCAGCATCTTAGCTACTAGGACATTGATTGAGGCTGCTTCATTGCCAAGAAGATACATGAGGCCGCGCTAAAGAGGGCCACCTCCATGCCTTTCCCTTGCTTAATCTACAGACTCTGTGTAGATTATAGGTGGAGATACTACACCAACTAGACCGGTTAGCTGAGGCCCAGCACACTTTGGAGCCCAACCTGATCAAGAATGATGAGAACCCGGTGGTACTCCGATGAGCACAGCCTCCACTTCCGCCAGATATGTTCTCCCTAGCACCACCACCTGAGGGTTCTGAGATTAACACCACTACTGCTGCTACTACTATAGAGGAGAGGCCCCTGCAGCATGGTATAGATGAGAAAAGGGGGCCCACTATTGTTGTTACCGCACTAGAGGCCACTACTTCACAGACTCCTACAAGGGGCATAGTCTATGTGTTTGTCGCTTCTATACAGGCCATGGCACATTGGTTATCACATACTGAGGCCTAACTCGGCTATTTCAATAGATTAGGCCATGGGTTCGACAAGCTATTATAGATTTGGAGGGTCAGCGTCAGGCATTCACTATTGCTACTGTTCAGGATCATATTGTCGTCATCGATGCCCATATCGATGCCTTTGAGGAGTAGGTATAAAAGAGAATGGCTGAGGCCCAGACTTCAGATTTTTCATCCATGCAGACAAAGATCCAGCAGCTCAGGACTGACTTGACAGCATCACTAGCGGCGCTAGTTACACTACCAGAGATGATATCTCTGGTGCCGATGTTTGACCTATTTGCTTTCGATGAGCCTACTTCTCTCGAGAAGAGACCTTGTATGGATGAGGACCCATAGGATAGACGTATACGTGTGAGGAGGTCAGAGAAGAGGGATCTCGAGTGTTTCTTGAAAGAGTCAAGACATGATGCAGAGATTAGATGAGCTAGGGAGAAGGATTAGTAGAGGGATATTGGACCCTTCATATAAAGTACTATTGCTAAGGAGACTACCTCGCAGGAGGGGGATGGCCAGACTTAGTCAGAGATCGGCGCATAGGCCCCCAGATATGTTTTTGACCATTTTATATGTTTATTTTGCTTGATTTTATGCATTGAGGACAACACACATCCTTTTTTATGGGATGTGGGTAGTTATGGTCCTCTGTGAAGTCTGAGCAGCTTATGGTCCATAACTACCCCAATTCTTTTATCACAAGGTTTTCTTATCTGTGTTGTTTTTCCTCTTGGATATTTTAATTTCTGTTGAACCGGCATGTTTAGGATGTTTAGATAATATTTATATCATATAGTACTAATACTTATGGCATATAGCATATTTTTATGTTTTGTTTTGATAAAATGGTACCCACCAAAAATTTGATTAGTAATTAGATAGTAACCATGTATTTTAGGTGTTTGACAATATTTGTTCTAATAAGTAAGGGTAAATTTAGATGAAAAGCTTGAAATATGAATCTTTTGTTGATAATGTATGCAATGTCATGTGAGCGTGAGCTTATTTTGCTAGATTCATATATTTTATGCTAATTCAGAACTTGCCCTGTTACTCTAAGTTAGATTGTAGATTGAATGGATTAGGAAAGGATCTTAGAGCTTTGTTCTTAAAAACTTTATCTTAAAAATAACTAACCAAATGATGATATATCCCTTGTTCCAAATATTTGAGCCTTACATACACCTATTCTTTCTAAACACCTAATTAACCTAGCCTTATCTATTGAAAATCCTGAAATTGGTCATGGTCTTTCCTTGAGCATTATGCAATGAACCTAAGAAGGTTTTTTGTCTAGTAACAATACTGCAGGCCCAGTAAACGAATCCAAGCATCAATCTTCATTGGGTGCACATTGCTAGTCATGAAGTCCCTGCTCCAAGGATGTACTACTAGATAGTGACTCCATGGAACTGCCGCAAGAAAAAATGTAAACTCATCTGCTTGACAACCTTGAATGAGATTAAATTAGATATATTAGAATAGTATGCACTCGGGTTTGCATAGTTTAGATAAGATCCAACCTCAAAGCATTTGAATAGGGATTCGTTATTTGTTTCAAATGAGTTGAACTCTGTTCAACGAAATGAGTATAACTCAGTGTTATGATTCATTGAACAAAGTTCAACAGCAAGTTCACTAGCTTTCTTTAAAAGAGGCAAGATGGCAGAGAAAAGATCTCCCTCTGCGCAAGCTAGAGATTTGTGTAACTATGTTACACTGAACCTTAACTGAGGCAAAGAGCCTAAGTTGAGGGGGGCTGGTGTAAGGATAAAAGCATAAAAATAAGGGGGTGAGTTAGGAAAGAGGAGAAAAAGAAGAAAAATCATGTATCAGGTGTAAGAAAAATAAAAGATGTCTTAGATTGAGTTAAACAGCAAAATAAAGCATAAAACAAGGTAAAAAGCTTAAAAATGAGCAAAAAACACCCGAAAAATCTTAAGGAAAAAGGGAGAATAAGGTAAAAATAAAAAAGTTGGTGGGGCAAAAGTGTAGAAAAATGCAGTTTCAAGAAGGGCCTTTAGTCACTATTTTGCTAAAATATCATACCAAATCCCTCGAGCCTACATTACTAGCCTAGAAAGTCCTAGAGTGATCCTAATCCAGTTAGTTGAAGGTCTGAGTCATGAGTACAGGGGTAAGCCTATGGTATTAGTCATTATATATCAATATCTTTTGTGAGAGTGAGTGTTTTTGCACAGTCCCAAGGTTAAAATGAAATCATCATTGAGTGTCAAATATGGGACTTCTTTTTGTGAGTGCACTTGCATTACATTGTTAGCATATGACTTGTTTAGTGATTGTAGACTATTGATAGCCCCTTACTTGTCATAGTTGTGTTGTCATATACACAAGTTTCCATTGGTTTGCTAAATAGCTATCTGATCCTATTTTGAAAAGTTGGTGTGGGTATCTAAGTTTGAGATGTATATGATCATGTCATTAAGTTGAGATCTATGTATTACTGTATTGTGTATATATATTGAGTCGTCACTTGAGGACAAGCAATAATTTAAAGTTGAGGGCGTTGATGTGCTATCAAAATACAACACATTTGATGCTTAAAACTTAAGATGTTATGTGTTCTCAATATGATATTTGTAGGTTTTATAGTTTTTGTGTTTAGATTTACAGAAATACAGGTTGGCCATGATTTAGGGCAAAATTGCAAAAGATAGCTGGTTTTTTGATGATTTATGAGACTATCTACAGATCGTAGAGCATTTTACGGGTCGTAGAGGAAGTTTCGTGATAAACTCCAGTAAGGGATGATATCTGAAGCTAAATTCTATGAGACAGATGTACGAGTTATAGAGCATTCTACAAGTCGTATAGCTAGGTTTTGCGAAGATTTCTGCAGCTGAAGCCTAAGAACAAGCAATACGAGTCATAGATCCATTTACGAGTCGTAAAGTGAAGTCATAAAAGAGAAGTCCAACAACCCAATAGCAGATTAGGAGACTTTGATTATGACTCATAGAAGACACTACGAGTCGTAAATAGCATTCGTGGAGTTTGCCGACTAATTTTCCAATTTTATTAAGGACTTAATTATAATTACTATAAATAGTATTTTTAGGTTATTTTTTAGGGAGAGCTGCCAGATTCATTGTAATTAGGGTTAGAATAGAATACTTAGAGAGAAAATTGAGAGAATACACTTGTGAATTGATTTGATCTTCAATCTTGTGATTCTCAATCAATTTTGGATTTGGTTGATTCTCAATTCAATTGGGTAAGTATTTAATTGTGTTTTTTCAATGCATAATTTCTTCATCTACCCATAGCATGAGTAGCTACATTCATAACTAGGGTTGTGGGAACCATAAAGATCTAACAAAGTAAACCTAGATAATTTACAATTCTTGGATTGGGTATATACATGTATTAATCAATTCTCTTTGTTTTGCATGCTTTCTAGTTGTGGACAACATTAGAACCCACCTAGTGTTACTAACTGGACCAAGGTAGTAATGAATAGGAAAAGACATTGATTAATAGGATTCGATTGATGTGTTCTCATCTAATCAACTGAACTGGACCAAGGAAAGGTTGTACTAGGACTTATAGGTAATAGTTAGTATTTACACTATGGAGATGGGCCAAGTCACATAGTGAAATTTGCCTCTTACCTATGACCAAAGGGCTTGGTAAACTTAAATTACCGTCTTACATGCTATACACTAGACAAGAATTGTGTTATCTAGTGATAGTATTTTGAGGAATCATGGGGAACACAATACCCTAGTTGCTCTCTATCATTGATTGTCTCTTATGATAGTCAGTTTAGCATATTTTATTACTGATTATTCAAAACCCCCTCGAGGAATTAAGTTGGTTAACTACTTGAATTGCTTATTGGTAAATTTGTGTTGAGTCTACGTATTCCATGTAGGTTCGACCCTATCCTTGGTAGGTTTTATATCTTGATAACGGCCACTTTATCCTCTAAAAAGAAGGTGTAAATTGGGCGACATCATGAAGGAGTATTCCCTTAGGTTCAACAAGCTCTCAAATATGCCCCTCAGTTGGTTATCGACTCTAGGGCAAGGATGAACAAGTTTGTGTTAGGGATATCTGACTTGGTGAATAAAGAATGTTGAATCGCTATGCTTGTGGGTGATATGGAGTTGTCTCAGCTCATGACTTATACCAAGCAACATAAAAGAGAGAAACATAGGAAAAGAAGGAGTGGGGAGTCAAAGAGGGCTTGATATGATGTTGGTTTTCAAGGTTTTTAGGGTGATCATTTCCAACAAGGTCACAAATTCCAAGGTCAAGGGTCCTCTAATGGTTAAAACCAAAACTTTGCTAATGATAGTGTGCCTAACCCTAAGGATCAAGACGGTAATAGTGGAGTGACTCATCCTAGGTACCCAAAATGTGAGAGAACTCATAATGGCACATATTGGAGGAACATGGGTGTATGCTTTGGGTGTGGCAAGATGGGCTACAAAATTGTCGAATGTCCACATGCTAAAAACAAAGGTAAAGATAGTTGTCCTCAATCACAAGGTACTCATGTTGATCAAAGGGCACAAGGAGGCCAATAAGGGGGTGCTTCACGTAACAATTGTTTTTATGTTTTTCAAGGCAGACAAGGGGTGGATGAGGTGCCCAATGTTGTTACCAATATGTGAAAGGTTTTTTATTATGATGTCTATGCTTTATTGGATCCTGGTGCCACTCTTTCTTTTATTACTCCTTTTGTTACTAATAATCTTCAAGTGTGTCCCAAATTGTTTTGTGAACCCTTTGAGGAGTCTACCCCCATTGGTGAGTCCATTATTGCTAGAAGAGTCTATAGGGGTTATCCCGTGTCTATATTGTGTAAAGTATTACCTTGTGATTTTGTTGTGCTTCACATGGTAGATTTTGATATTATTCTTAGGATGGATTGGCTACATGCATATCATTTTTCCATTTATTGTAGAACTTATAATGTTAGGTTCCTATTTCCTAATGAGCCCATCTTTGAGTGGGAAGGTCATAATTCTATAGTTAAGGGTAGGTTCATTTCTTGGCTTAAGGCTCGAAAATTGATTTCTAATGGTTGCATTTACCATCTCGTGAGAGTTACGGATGTTAAGTCTAAAGTCCCTCCTATCAAGTCGGTTTTGGTGATCAATGATTTTCTTGATGTCTTTCCCGATAAGCTTCCTAGTGTTTCTCCCAAAAGAAAATTAGATTTTTGTATAGACCTCCTCCCCAATACACAACCCATTTCCATTCCCTTTACCATATGGCCCTGGTGGAATTAAACGAGTTGAAGGACCATTTGAGGGATTTATTAGAGAAAGGTTTTATAAGGCCTAGCAAGTCACCTTAGGATGCACTGGTGTTGTTTGTAAGAAAGAAAGATGGCTCACTTAGAATGTGCATCGACGACCAGCAACTCAATAAGGTCACTATAAAGAACAAGTATCCCTTGCCAAGGATAGATGACCTGTTTGATCAACTACAAGGGACTAGTCATTTTTCTAAGATTAACCTTCAGTCTAGATACCACCAAATGAGGATAAAGGAGTGTGATAGTCCCAAGATGGCTTTTTGGACTAGGCATGGGTATTTTGAATTTATGGTGATGTCATTTGGCTTAACTAATGCACCAGCGGCATTTATAGATCTCATGAGTAGGTTCTTTAAACCCCTCCTTGACATGTTTATGGTAGTCTTCATAGATGACATATTGATTTACTCCCGAAGTAAAGAAGATCATGTGAATCATTTGAGAGTAGTGTTCAAACTTTGAGGGATGAGAGGTTGTTTGCTAAAATTTGATAAATGTGAATTTTGGTCGAAGGAGGTTGCATTCCTAAGGCATATTGTGTCAGGTGATGGAATTAATGTGGACCCTAAGAAGACGAAAGTGATAAGAAATTGGCCTAGGCCCTTGACTCTAACGGATATTAGGAGTTTCTTGGACTTAGTGGGGTACTACCGAAGATTTGTGAATGGTTTCTCTTCAATTGCTTCCCCTTTAACAAAATTGACACAAAATAAGGCAAAATTTGATTGGACCGATGAATGTGAAAAGAATTTTCAAACTTTGAAAGATAAGCTTACATCCACTCCTATTTTGGCTCTATTTTGACTCTACTGGAAGGGTTAGAAGGGTTTGTGATTTATTGTGATACTTCAAGGGTTGGTTTGGGGTGTGTATTGATGCAAAGTGGCAAGGTCATATCAGATGCTTCTCGAAAACTAAAGGTACATGAGCATAATTATCCCACCCATGATCTTGAATTGGCGGTCATGGTATTTGCATTAAAGATATGGCATCATTATTTGTATGGGGTTCCCGTAAACGTATTCACCAACCATAAGAGTTTCCAATATGTGTTCACACAAAGGAATCTTAATTTGAGGCAAATAAGGCGATTAGAACTCCTTAAGGATTATGATATGAGTATGCACTATCATCCCGGCAAAGCTAATGTTGTGGTTGATGCTCTAAGTAGACTGTTCATGGAGAATGTAGCTCATATTAATGATGACAATAAGAAAGTAGCTAGAGGAGTTCAACGGTTAGTTAGGTTGGGAGTTAGGTTGAATGAATTTGAAAATGGAGGTGTGGTGGTTGTTGATGGTTCCAAATTTTCTTTGATTGAAGAGGCTAAGTCCAAACAAGACCTTGACCCTGCCTTGTTAGAACTGAAAGCCTAGATGTAGGATGGTATAGTGGATATTTTCTCCCAAGGGGGAGATAGTGTCCTTAGATACCAAGGTAGGTAGTCTGCGCCTAATGTTGATGGGTTAAGGGATTTGATTTTGAAAAAGGCACATAATTCATCGTACTTTATTGATCCTGGTGCTACAAAGATGTATAGAGACTTGAGGGAGGTTTATTGGTGTGGTGTTATGAAAAGAGATATTGCCAAGTTTGTAGCCAGTTGTCACAATTGCCAACAAGTCAAAGCTGAACATCAAAGGCCGGATGGCCTAGCCCAAGACATAGAAATTATTACTTGGAAGTGGGAAGAGATCAACATAGATTTTGTGATTGGTTTGCCAAAGACTAGAAAGAACTTTGATTCTATTTGGGTTATCATTGATAGAATGACAAAGTCGACTTACTTTCTACTGGTTATAATAACTTATACTGTTGAGGATTATGCCAATCTATATATTCATAAGTTGTTTAAGTTGCATGGAGTACCATTGTCTATTATTTTGGACCGTGATACTTAATTGACTTCTCACTTTTGGAGATCATTCCAAAAGAGTCTTAGTACCAAAGCCAAGCTTAGCAGGGGTTTTCATCTACCCATTTCCATTCCCTATATCGTGGTGCTCAATTTACTTCTCACTTTTGCCTTGGTACAAAAGTCAAGCTTAGCAGGGGTTTTCATCTTCAAACGGATGGTCAAGCCAAAAGGACAATTCAAACTCTTGAGGATATGCTTAGGGCATGTGTTTTGGAGTTCAAGGGTAATTAGGATTAACATCTTCTATTCGTTGAGTTTGCTTACAACAATAGCTATCACTCTAGCATTACAATGGCTCCCTTTGGAGCTTTATATGGTAGGCATTATAGGTCCCTGGTTAGGTGGTTTAATGTGAGGGAAATGGCTTTATTAAGGCTATATATGGTTATGGAAGCTTTGTAGAAGGTGAGGTTGATAAGAGAAAGATTGAAGAAGACTCAAAGTAAGCAAAAGTCCTACTCTGCTGTGAGGAGGAGAGATCTTGAGTTTACTATTGATGATTGGGTGTATTTGCAAGTCTCACCCATGAATGGTGTGGTCCAGTTTAGCAAAAAGGAAAAGTTGAGCCCAAAGTTTGTATGGCCTTATCAAATTTTGAGGAGAATTAGTAAGGTTGCCTATGAATTGCAGTTGCCTACAGAGATGAGTATGGTTCATCCAGTCTTCCATGTATCTATGCTGAGGAAGTGTGTAGGTGACCTATGTTTTTTAGTGCCTTTGGAAGTTGTGGGTGTTGTAGAAGATAACTTGACCTATGAGGAGGTCCTGGTGGAAATATTAGATAGGCAAGTGAAAAGGTTAAGAAACAAAAGGCATATTGTGTCAGGTGATGGAATTAATGTGGACCCTAAGAAGACGAAAGTGATAAGAAATTGGCCTAGGCCCTAAGAAACAAAGATATGGCGTCTGTCAAAGTCCTTTGAAGGAATCAACAAGTAGAAAGTGCCACATGGGAAGCTGAAGCGGACATGAAGAAGCGATATCTATACCTCTTTCACTCTATTCAATCCTAAGGTAACAAATTAAATCCTATCTATGATTTCAATTCTTAAGTTTCAGCCCTCATGTCATTTTTGCATGCATACATGTTCATGGTTACAAGTTTTGGTGATTTCGATGTATATGTTTGAAATTTTTGAGAATCATGTTTAAGTACATAGATTACATTCATGTTGGACTGAAAGTTTTATAATCACTCCTCTTATATATGTTCCCTTTTCATTCGGGGATGAATGTTCCCAAGGGGGAGATAATGTAACACCTCTCACACACTTCGAAAAAATAACCTATAGTATATTTCTTGAATATCTCAAAATCAGTGAATGATTTCTCAAATCCAACTTCATATTCATTTTCAAAGGGCAAAATTGTGTAGGAAAGGGGTGATTTTTTATTTTTAGATTATCCGTAGCGAAAAATTATTTTTTGCGACGAGGACGGAACCAGAAATGGTATGTGACAAGTCTGCATCGCGGACTCGTTGCACATTAGTACAAAAAGGGCCTAAACTCATTTTTATACCAAAATAGGGGAAAAATTGAACTTCGCGCAAAAATGTATTAGTCCGCTACAAGTCTGCGTTGCAGACTTATCGTAGACTAGTTCAATAGGTTCTTTAATTTTTTATTTTCACTTAAGGGCAATTTGGGTAATAATTCAATGCTTATGTAGGCGGGATACCCTAATTCCTTAGCCATTTTTCAGCCCTAAAGCTCACAAAAATCTCTCAAATCCTCTCAAAAACATCATCAACTATCCCCTTAAATTTCAAGAATCTCAAGAACTTGCTTTAGATTTCAAGAATCCAATTGAAGCTTCACGTCTTCCTCAATGTTTTCTTCAAGAAACTCTAAGTTTAAGGTATGTGGGCTTCATTTATGGGGATGCTTCCACCCGTTAAGCCAATCCTTCTCTCTTTATCAAATTTTATGATTTTAAGGTTGAATACTTTATGGGTAATTCTTATTATACATTGTACACATGATTTAAGTTTGAATTCTTCAAGTAATTATTTTATTATGCTTAAAGACCATTGGGGTTTCATACTGTGATGGATTTTACGATATTAAAGTTATGTATTCTATGATGCTATGAAAAGCTATGGAAGAACTTGCGAATTTTAGTTGGATTTCATGATATCCAAAATGAGGATTTTACTACAATTCTGGTGGGTTAATTTGAATGACTTTCAAAATGAATTGATTTTACTCTTATCATGTTCTATACACTTGAATTGCATGATTTCAAGCTTATGTGTATATTACCTACCATGTTAAAGTATTTGACTAGATCCTTTGTTGACGAGAGTCTTATTGTAAGACTTGTGAATTATAAATATTAAAGGGCTATTATGCATCCTATGAGCTCATGAGAATGTTACAAGTGTATGACTAATATGAAGCCCTTTCTTGATTTATGATGTGATGGTTTAATGAGCTACTCTTGTGATGCTACCATGTGTTATGAAATTATGTAAGCTATGAATTGAGTATTCCGTAGAATTGTTGACCTAGTATCAAGTAGACCTTAGATGGTAGCCATTGTTCCATAACTATGTGCCACCATAGGCTATTGTGTTATATCTACCAAAAAGGTCATACCGCAAGATAAATTATGTTGTAATCCCTACCAAAAAGGTTGTATCATAAGGTAAGGACATATCTTAATATCTACTAAAAAGGTCATGCCATAAGATAAACATATCTTGTGACACCTACCAAAAAGTCTATACCGTAAGGTAAGGACATCTTGTGACACTCTCCAAAAAGGTCATGACGTAAGGTCGGGATATTTGTCAACACTCTCTGAAATGGTTATATAGTAAAGTGAGTGGATGATTTACCTTGGCAAAGTAGACCACTCCTTTTTCAGTGTGGAGTGAACACCGGGATTCCAAGTAGTAGCTCACTTGGTCTTATTTGTCGATTATGGTCCCATCCCACCTATGTATGATTTGTCACATGATTTAATTATTTTTCATGCACGTATTGGTTAAAGCATTGATCGCTTATGTCGTATTGAGCTTATGTCCACTCACTATGAATATGCATATTGTTTGATTGTGGATTATGCTCCCTTGTTGCATTGCACCCTGCATACTTAGTACATTTCAAGTACTAACACGTACTTCTTTTTACCTATCTGACCTAACCATGAAAGAAGCGACCGAAGCTCCTATTCAGCCTCCTCCTCCACGTCACTAGCCGGATTGTTTAAAGATTGCTATTGGTGAGTCCTCCACTCCGGGGACAATATCTACCTTACTTTCATGCTTTTGATAAAACTTGACTATTTTTGGGTACTTATCTTTTTAGGGTGAGCCCGGAAGATGTCTTGGCCCCCATTTTATTCGTATTGGAAGTGTCGTTCAATATGGATACTTGTGTATTGAGCTCGACTCTTATTTTTACTATGCAATTATGAAAGACTTCCCTTATTCCCTTCTATGCTTGTTGTATGTTGATGATGAGATGGAAGTCCTATCCCTAAATCATCCTGATAGCGTGAGTCATACTTACCCGCCCCTTAGGTCTTATTTGTTATGTGATTTATGCAAATCCTCTTTCCTATAACATCTCCATAGTGTGAGTCGAAAGTCCCCTTCCCCTTAGAATTACTTGTTATTTGCTTATTGTTGAATAATGCTTCCGCAACCAAGGATGTCCAAATAATATGCTTAAGAGGCTTGTTCGGGTTGCCTTTCAGTTTTTCATTCGCCATGTCATGTCTAGGCCCTAGGTTTCGGTCTTGACATTTAGATCCAAATTAGTGGTATTTATTATGCTCTTCACTAGCTGGGAAACCATCTTCTTCTAATTCATAACTTATTTGCATGTATACTTTCAAATGTATTTTAGTGAAGTTATCATACGTTATCTTTGCTGCCATTTTGGAATTAATATTTGTGTAGATTAGTGTTGAGTCAAATTGATGTGAGTCGTGTTCCTTAATTGTCGGAGATTTATTTTTCCGTTTGCTAATTTAATCTGCTTTCTTATTGTTGTGATGCCCTATTGGGTTTGTTCTTTGTTTACATTCGTAAATATTGATGTTGATCCCTTTATTTGAAGAAATTTTACTTTTGTTAAGAATTACTCTTAGGTGATTCAACTTGATGTTTTGAGTTCATGCTTCTAACACCTGGGTGTCATTTTTCCTTCAATTTAGCCTTTTTAACAAGCTATTGAAATGGTTACTTTGATTTAGTATTCAAGTATTTAAATTCCTCTTGCATAGATGCTAATTTCATTTTTCTTGATGTTTTCTGTTGGGTATGACTCGTTGTTTGAGTCCATTGAACTCTCCTTTCACCCTTTGCATCACAAGTTTGGGCCCGGGAGGCCCAATATAATGTTTCCGCGAGTCAAATC
>DF359814.1:23458-39142 GCA_000787875.1 Solanum virginianum
AGTTTCTGTTCCGATCAGAATCTTAATATTGTATTGTCGTGTATAGTACTGTAATTGTTGTATCTTGTATTGCCATGTAATTGCTGTATATTGTATTGTATCTTGTTATTGTAGGCTATGGGAATACTGTTGTATGCTACGATATATTGTTTACTACTTTCTTGACTGCAATACTAATAACTTTAGTGATTGGTTGATTGATTTATTATTTTCTCAGCTCTTAATTTGTTTACTTACTGCTTACTGATCTTGTTGTTTGAGCTATTATTGATTATTGAATATTGTGTATTCTTGTTTACATTCTGTTGGATACTTCTTGTTACTTCATATTGCTTAAACATTTTTACTTGCATATTTTTGCACTTACATATTGCTGTAGTATAGTGGATTACTGTTGACCTTTGAATATTGTGCCTTCCACTGATTTGACTATATATTATCGTATAGTGCTGTTGTATATTGTTATATATTGTTGTATAGTGCTGTAATATTTAGTATATTGATTATTTCTCAGCTTTTAATTTGACTCTTCACTAATTACTGATCTTGTTGCTGGATATTTACTAGTTACTACATATTGCCTGAACACTCCTACTTACATATGTTTACAGATTGTTGCAGCATAGTGGAATACTTTTGACTATTGAATTTTGTGCTGTCTATTGATTTTACTATATATTATCATACACTATTGTTGCATATTGCTATAGACTGTCGTATAGTGTTGTATACTGTTGTCCATTGTGTATATTTGTTTTTTAAGTGGGTAGATAATCCTACATTTATATCTGTCCATTGTAAAATTTAGTATAGTGGTGTGTATTTGTTGTATATTATTGTATTCATAGTTCTTAGCACATTGTACGTTGGAAAAATTACTTAGCACTTATGTATTAGGATCGTATAGTATTGTCAGTAGGTAGTTTGTGGGCATTGTTTTTGTAAGTGCAATCGTATAGGACTGTTAATCTTTTTTCGGGACCTTTATTTGTCTGTAGGGATTATCATTTGTGTAGCTTAGTGGCGTCAGGAGACAATGGTAGACTAGGGTCATGTCGTCGACTGGGGTCGGAGGTAAGGGATAGGGGTGGCAAGAGGGTGACAGACTTATCTAAGTTAAGGATAGCATCTTGGAATATAGGGTCATTAACCGGGAAGTCCATAGAACTAGTAAAATGCTTTAAGATGAGACTTATTAATATAGCGTGTGTCCAGGAGACTAGATGGGTAGGCACCAAAGCTCGGGACATGGATGGTTTCAAGCTGTGGTACTCGCGTGGTTCTAAGGGTAGTAATGGGGTAGGTATCCTTGTCGATGAGAGTATTAGGGATTACGTAGTTGAGGTTAGTAGGGTTAATGATAGGATGTGTATATCAAACTAGTGATTGATAGACATATAGTGAATGTAATTAGTGCTTATGCGCCCCAAGTAGGCCTAGATGAGGAGGTTAAAAGGCAATTTTGGAAGGATCTAGATGAGGCTGTGCGAGGTATACCAGAGTCATAAAAAATCTTCATTGGCGGTGACTTTAATGGGCATATAGGGGCATCTACTAATGGGTTTGAAGATGTCCATGGAGGCTTTGAGTATAGGGAGAGGAATGGAAGTGGGACGTCTCTCTTGGATTTTGCCAAAACCTTTGAGTTAGTGATGATGTCCATGGAGGTTTTGAGTATGGGAGAGGAATGGAAGTGGGACGTCTCTCTTGGATTTTGCCAAAACCTTTGAGTTAGTGATTGCTAACTCGTGTTTTCCAAAGAGGAAAAGCCACTTGATTACGTTCCGTAGTACGGTAGCTAAGACTCAGGTAGATTATCTATTCCTCTGAAAAGGCGATAAAAGTCTTAAAAAGCCACTTGATTACCTTCCGTAGTACGGTAGCTAAGACTTAGATAGATTATCTACTCCTCCGAAAAGGCAATAGAAGTCTGTGTAAGAATTGCAAGGTTATTCCGAGTGAAAATGTCTCTACTCAATATAGGCTTTTAGTGATGGATGTGGAGATCACATAATGCCCTTGCAAACTCCATATCTCTGATAGTGTAGGTTATGGTGAATGCACTAAGATCTTTTCATTTTTATACCAAGGACCTCGTAGCAATCATACTATAATGTTAAAGCTCTTAGGAGAGCTCCTAAAAGTTGAGAAACCTGCAGGCGTGGAGTAGTGAAGGTGATGTGAACCATATGTGGGACACAACTGCTGGTTACATAAGAAGGGTAGCTTCCGAGGTACTAGGGGTCTCGAGAAAGAGCTCTGGGGACGTCAGGGCGATTGATGGCGGAATGATGAAGTTCGGGGCAAAGTAAAAGAAAAGAAGGTCGCGTATACAAAGTGTTTTGAGTGTAGGGATAATGATGAAAAGCAAAAAGTTTAAGGTAATCTATAAGGTAGCTAAGTCAGAAGCAAAGATGGCGATGACAATTGCTAAGTCAGCAGCATTTGAGCGCCTTTACAAGGAGCTAAATCATAAAGGCGGGGATAAGAGAATGTATAGGATCGCTAAAGTAAGAGAAAGAAAAGCTTGCGATTTGGACCAAGTGAAGTGCATCAAGGATGAGGAGGGTGAGGTGTTGGTGGATGACACTTCCATTAAATTAAGGTGGCAAGAATATTTTCATAAACTCTTAAATGAAAAAGGAGATAGAGATATTGACTTGGGTAAGTTGGTTCACTCCGAAAATCACCGTGATTTTGGCTATAACAGGCAGTTCAGAGTTGAAGAAGTAAGACTGGCTATCGGTAGGATGAAAAGGGGGAGGGCGATCGGCCCCGATGAGATTCCAGTAGGCTTTTGGAAGAACATGGCCAAAGATGGCATAGAATGGTTGACTAGTTTGTTTAATGATATTATGAAGACTGCCAAGATACCTAATGAATGGCAGAGGAGTACAATGGTTCCATTGTACAAGAATAAATGAGTTATTCAAAACTGTAACAATTACAGGGGTATCAAGTTGTTGAGCCATACTATGAAGGTCTGGGAGAGAGTTGTGGAGATGAGGGTGCGAAAAGTAGTATACATTGGTGATGGATGAGCTTACGCGATCTATCCAGGAGGAGGTACCTTTGTGTATGTTATTTTCAGATAACATAGTATTGATTGACGAGACTTGAACTAAAGTTAATGATAGGTTGGAGGCTTGGAGACATGCCTTGGAGTCCAAAGGGTTCAAATTGAGCAGGACCAAAACAGAATACGTGGAGTGCAAATTCAGTGTTGTGAGGGATGAAGCAGACTGTGATGTGAAGCTTGCCACTCAACCTATCCCCAAGATGGAAAATTTTAAATATCTTGGGTCCATCATCCAGAGTAGTGGCGATATTGATGATGATGTCACACATCGTGTTGGAGCAGCCTGGACTAAATAGAGACTTGCATCTGGAGTACTGTGCGATAAGAAAATACCCCCTAAACTCAAAGGTAAGTTCTATAGAGTGGTGGTTAGACCATCTTTGTTGTATGGGGTGGAGTGTTGGCTAATCAAAAAGGCACATGTCCAGAAGATGCATGTTACTGAGATGAGGATGTTGAGATGGATGTGTGGACACACCAGGTGTGACAAGGTTAGGAACGAGATCATTCGGGAAAAACTTGAGGTGGCTCCGGTTGCTGATAAGATGAGGGAAGCGAGACTGCGATGGCGTGGACATGTATAAAGAAGGAGTACCGATGCCCCTATTAGGAGGTGCGAGAGGTTGGTTGTAGGAGCTACACAGAGGGGTAGAGGCAGATCGAAGAAATATTGGGGGAGGTGATCAGACATGATATAGCGGAACTGGATCTCACTGAGGACATGACCCTAGATAGGAAGAAGTGGAGATTGCGAATTAGAGTAGTATTTTTCCTTTCTCTCTTTTTCATATCTGGTTTATTCTGCCAATGGGTTTTGGAGATGAGGGTTTTCAGGAAACAACCTCTCTACTTCTATGAGGTAGCGGTAAGGTTTGCGTACACCCTACCCTCCCCAGACCCCACTTGTGGGATTCTACTGAGTATGTTGTTGTTGTTCTCTTATTTTTCGAAAAATCAACTTTTCTTAAACTATTTAAGTTTTAAATTTATTTTTTCCTAAAATAGCCCTTTGTCCAATTAACAATATGAATACATCTCCATCAGTAGGACAAATGAAAATGATTCATCAGTAGGATATTAATGCATGTCCATTGGTAGAAGATTGATCTATTGGTAGGATACAAATGCATGTTTGTCGGCAAGATGAACAAAAATAATCTATTAAATGTAATATGAATGGCCCTTCTCGGGAATCAAAATGAATGATCCTCTCGGCAATGCAATATGAATGAATGACCCTCTTGGCAATGCAATATAAATGAATGACCCTCTCGATAATGCAATACGAATGAATGTCCCTCTCGGCAATGCAAAATGAATAAATGGCCCTCTCGTCAATGCAAATTGAATTAATTACCCTCTTGGTAATGCAAAATGAATGAACAGCCCTCTCGGTAATGCAATATGAATGAACAGAGCTCTCAGTAATGCAAAATGAATGGCCCTCTCGACAATGCAATATGAATGAATGGCCTCTCAGCGATGCAAAATGAATTAATGACCCTCTCGACAATGCAATATAAATAAATAGCCCTCTCAACAATGTAATATGAATAAATGGATCTCTCTGCAATGCAATATGAATGAATGGTCCTCTTGGCAATGCAATATGAATGAATGGCCCTCTCAACAATGCATTATTAATTAATGGCCCTCTCGATAATGGAATATGAATGAATGACCCTCTCGACAATGCAATATGAATGAATGGCCCTATCAGCAATGCAATATGAATGAATGGCCCTATCAGCAATGCAATATGAATGAAAAGCCCTCTCAACAATGCACTATGAATGAATGACCCTCTTCCCTCTCAACTATGCAGTATGAATGAATGAACGGTCATCTCGGCAATGCAGTATGAATAAATGGTCCTTTCAGAAATGCAATATGAATGAACAATACCACCTCTGATAATGCATTATGAATGAACATTACTACCCTAGTAATGCAAATTAAATGCACTATAAATGAAAACACACTACCATCTTTGATAATGCAATATGAATGCAATAAAAATGAATGTACACTACCACTTCCGATAATGCAATATGAATGTAATAACAATAATTGAAACTATCTCCAATAATGTAAAAATAAATGCAATGTAAATAAAAAAAAATATTGCCACCTTCGATATTGTAAAATGAATGCAAAGCAAACAACGAAACACTACTACCATTAGTAATGCAAAATCAATGGAAAGTAAATGAAAAAACACTATCACCTCCGGTAATGCAATATGAATGCAATGAAAATGAATGAATAGTACCACCTTCGGTAGTGTAGAATGAATGTAATGTAAATAAAAAGACACTACCACCACTAGTAATGCAATATGAATCCAATGAAAATGAACGAACACTACCACCTTCGATAATGCAATATGAATGCACTGAAAATGAATGAACACTACCACCTCTGGTAATATGAAATGAATATAATGTAAATTAAGAAACATTATCACCTCTGATGATGTAAAATGAATTCAAAATAAATAAAGAAACACTATCACATCTGGTAATGCAATAGCAATGCAACAAAAATGAATGAATACTACCACATCCAGAAATGTAAAATGAGTGCAAAGTAAATGCATGTAACACCTCATTTTTTTTAAGCTGAGTCTGAGCCATCGTTCATATGATATAAGATTTTAGTTAATGATTCTTAATTGAGTATAAGTGTTAAAGTCAATCTTTTAATGTGAGAATAGAATTGGAGATGATATAAGGTCACACGAACCCTCTAGTACGAAGTTAAGCTAAAACTTTTCTTAGCGTTTCAGTTCTAACGTAAGATTTTATAAAAATTAGATAGACCAGTGAATTTCAGGTTGTATATACATGCTAGCAACAATTTCTTAGTATTTAAAGTATACTATATGTGATTTAGAATCATAAGGGATCTTTTACATCAAGCCAAGTCTAAAGTATTTCTAACAACTAAATTTTTGTATGTGTCGATAGAAGGGTCAATTTTAATTGACCATATATTATAAAGTATAATACATTATAAGACTCATAATATATCAAATCTAAGATATTTGAATTATCTTTCCAATACATTAAATTTTTCCTTAATCAGAATTCGGAGTAAAAAGTTATGACCATTTTAGTGAAGGGGTGCAGAGCTGTCTGAAGGTCCACGCCCAGAGCGCGTCGCAGACCTGACGCGGACCCTTACTGGATACATTAATGATGTTTTTTTCTTTATATTTTAAAGGTTTTTTATCCTAAAACCTTTGGGGGACTATTTAAAGTCCTAAAATGCCAAAAATATCAGTTTTCGTAATTAAAAACTCTCTCCTTCGTCTCTAAACATAAACGCTCAAGAATAATCAAGTTAGGATTAGCCTTCAAAATTCATCCTCAAGGTAAGTTATTCTTCATGAATTTTAATCTAACCAACCCAAATTTCTTCATCTATACATAAATCTCTAATAGAATCTTAAATCATAACCTAGGGTCTCAAGAAGACGAATTCAAGAATCCTAAGAAAGGATTTCTTGATTCTTGTTTTTCAAGAATGTAGATTTTTCATCAAGAACTCTAAAGATTCTAAGTCATGAACTCAAGAATCAAAGAGAATTCCTTCAACCAACGTCCTTCCAAGTTTTTTCACTTTAAAAGAACTACCGAGATCAAGGATTTTCTCCAAGCAAGCTAGTACCCATCAGATTATATTTGTAATATCAATTTTTCAGGTATGTAAGACTACTCATAGCATTTGAGTGAGTTCATCTATACACTCCATATGTTAACTCTCCATAATTGAGTTCAAGTAGAGTCTTACCCTAAGTCTTGAATTCTAAATAAGTTAATTCATCTTCCATTGAGTTAGATATAATCATGCACTGAGAATATTATTATTTTAATATTTTATATTGTTGAAAATTTTCGTTCGTGGATACTTTTCCATGAACCATAATAAAGTTGATGATCATGACTTTCCTATATATTCTTTGATACTGAAGTTACTACGAAAATCTATGAAGTTCAAAATCTTACTTTAAACTCAAGTAAAGTATTAGTATAAGTATTTTATGAGTAGTGAAACTTGAAGCCTATGATTTTAGACAGTTTGTGAAAAGTTAATAGAATGTTAAATTGGGCTAAGTCCCAAAGAGAAGAAAGTAATACTTTGAGCAAGAATATTCTTTTAAGTATGAGCATATAATTAATAATTTTGGAGTAGTACTGAGCACCGATATGAGCGAGAGTAATAATAATAACTTGAACTCATAAACTACGTAGCCAGCGTAGGATAGGATTGTACCAAGGTACAACTCCTCACTCGCCACTGATATGACCCAATTTTGGGATAGATCCACTCCCCTAATTTTCGTTCCTTACTGCGGCAAAGTGTGGGATGGCTTTGGTAGCGTGGGCAAGACGTTGTATCATCATGAAGCTCATAGTGATGATTGTCTGTTAGAGAAACACTCCAAGAAGTAAAGTTTATTATTTTACACATTGAGATTTATTATTTCTTTATTAAAGTATTTCTTTTTATTATATTGCATATTTAATTGGGTTGAGCTATTTGCAGAGCTAAGCATTTGAGTATCATATCTTGATATATTTAGTTGTACTCATTAATGCATTAAAGACAATAATTCTTTTATATTAAGTTTCACTTTTAAACAAATTCAAAAATATATCTTTTACTTGCATGACACACTTTTGTCAAGTAAGCTATCTCAAAGTTAAATTTTAAAGTGAGTATCAAATTCTTAATACTTTTTGGCCATCTTACATACCGTACATTCCACGTACTAACACCACTCGACACTGCATCATTTCATGATACAGGTACAGGTTTTAAAGATCCTCAGCAAGCACATCATTACAAATCATACATTCCACATACTAACGTCACTCGACACTGCATCATTTCATGATACAGGTACAAGTTTTAGAGATCCTCAGCAAGCACTTCGTTAAAGATCTATTCAGTCGCAGACAGCGGTGAAACCTCCTTACTTTCGGAGGAACCTTTTTATTTTAGTTCATTCCTTTTGTTTATTGTCTTGAGGTAGCCTTGAACATGTCTTCGCACCTTCTTATGAACTGATAGAGGCTTCATAAACTGAGTTAGATAGAGAATAGTAGAGTATGTCTTACTTTCAGAGTCAAGTTTGAAAAACTATTATTATTTATTTCAACTGAAACAATGAATTATTTTAATACAAAATATAAAATTATTTTACATGAGAATTTACATACCCACTTGAGTACTTTCTTTTGTTTTATTAAATATTCCACTAATTTAATAAGTGAATTGAGCCAAGTGGCTCGCTTGGGAACCAGCAATGGTTTCTGAGTGTTGACCACATCCAGGGTATAGGCTCGGGGCGTGAAAAACTTGATATCAAAGCACAGAGTTCAAGTGTCCTAAGGTGTCTATGAAGTCGTGTCTGTAGGATTTTATTTATAGTTATGAGGGCCCCAATTCTATAAATGAGGGACTATTGACATTTAGGAAAAGTTTCCCTTCTTTCAGATTCTGAATCGTGCAATAGAGGTAATTCCTAAGAAATCTATGATAATTTGTGCATTGCTTTAAACCCTTCGATTATGCCTCATCAACGAGGTGATAGAGACAGTATTATTTAGACCCTTATCGCTGAGTTCCTCTGTGATGAATAGTCAGAGTGGTAAAGAGACTGCACTGGGCTTGAGAGAAACCGACTAGTGTGCTAAGTTTGTCGACTAGAAAGAGTGCACTATTACTCATATGAATCATGCATTTGAGTTAGTTCTAGATGTACCAAACCCTCTTTTTTAAAACTTGCTTCCGATATTACCCATGAGAGATAAACTTATGTCTCTAAAGAGTTTAATGCTACCACTTAAGAGTAAGATATGAGGTCTTATAGGTCCTAAGTAGAATTGAATCGCCGCACAGTTATAAGGATGATAATGGAAAGAAAGGGGTGAGATATCAAGAGTGATAGCTGATTGAGGTTTGTGACTACAGGTACGTATCTATTAGGTAAGTAATAAGGTGATGACTCAATTACCGTAAGTTTTGACAAAAGAGTAGTAAGTACCGTTTGACTTTCATGATGAGGTATAGAGAAAGACTTATTGTTAGAATATGTTCGAACGTGCTCAAAACTAGAAGGAGGTTTATGTTGATATGCTATTAGTATTCATACCATTGAGGGTGAAGTATAGATGTTGAATAGAGAGATATAGTGCTTTCAATATGATAGATCTAAACTAGGCTTATGATTATGAAGTGAGAGCCCCATAAGATTCATAGAGTTAGGAGCTTAGCCAAATGAGGAAGTATAGTGAATGGGTGAGTGGTACTTGAGTTATGAAGAAGGGATGTACTAATTGAGTATTCATTATAAGAGTTTAGTAAGCCTATATTCCTAAGTTTTACCTAGTAGTTGTAAGTTGGTGTGATGTTAAAGAGGTATGTGATAGATGCACATATTAGTACTAGACCCTAAGCTTGAATTTTGAGGAGTAGTGTGAAAGAAAAGATGGTATTGTTAGAGTGATAGTCTTAGTTGCAGATTTTCTCTAAGAAGCTTGCCATAGTGTATGAAGATGCTAAATTGTAAGGAAAGTGATGCTATAGGCAGGGTACAAGTGCCCCTTAGGTAAGACTCGTTACCTCAGGATAGCTCAATAGATAAGAAGAGGCTTGAGATGTGTACCTATGATTGTGTAAAGATATGTGAAGCTCTAAGTTATGACTACTATAAGAATCTAGATAGTATTTTTGAGTTGTCAATGTGGAGTAGGTTGATTAAGCATTTCTTGTCATCACGAGTATCTATGTTGATTTGGGGCTTATAGATAGATGATGATATGTTTTCCATGATAGTCTAATTTTTATGCAATTAGATTTATGGAACATAGAAGTTGAGTGTTAGTAGGCTTGATCTGGGCTTATGGATAGATGGTGAGGAGTTCTCCATAATACTCTAAGTCTTATACAAATAAGTTTATAGGAGCACCAAAGTTAAGTGTTTGCAGGTTAAAAAAAAGAAGAGGTTAGATTATAAAAGTTGTGGAAAGTGGTTATGTACGCCAATAGAAGTAGCAAATATAGAAAGAATTCCATAGAGAAAAGAGGAAGCTAAGAGTGGTATTTTCGAAGAGAGTCTTAGAGGCTATTTTATAAATATGTGGCTATAGTATAACAAAATAGTTTAAGATATTCTTGTGGATAATGACTCCCTGACCATGTGGAGATATGTACGTATAGCTTAGAAAGGTGAATTGATTTGCAAACTTAGGGAGACAAACTTTGAGCTAAGGGAGAGATGATGAGGTGATGAAACAAAGTAGATCTTGAGTTTACGATAGGGATGGGCCGATCAAGATGAGATATCAATCTTTTTCCATCTCATATAGTCCTTATACTTCAGTCAAAGTGATATTTTGTTCCTGTCTGGTGTATGAGTGTCATGCCCATGGCATAGTCCTATGCACATCATGTTGATTCCTGTTCATGTTGAATTTCAAGATAAGAAGTGATCTTACCTCATGGATCTAAGAAGTGATCCACGCGCCCCACATGTTGATTCTCCAAAATTGAGTTCAAGTAGAGTCTTACCCTAAGTCTTGAATTCTAAATGAGTTAATTCCTCATCCATTGAGTTAGATATAATCATGCAATGAGATTGTTATTATTTAAATATTTTATATTGTTGAAAATTTTCGTTCGTGGATACTTTGGGATGAACCATAATAAAGTTGATGATGGAAAGTAATATTTTGAGCAAGAATATTCTTTTAGTTATGAGCATATAATTAATAATTTTAGAGTAGTATTGAGCATCGATATGAGTGAGAGTAATAATAATAACTTGAACTTATAAACTACGTAGCCAGCGTAGATTAGGATTGTATCAAGGTACAACTCCTCGCTCGCCACTGAGATGACCCAGTTTAAGGATGGATCCACTCCCCTAGTTTTCGTTCCTTACCCCGCACAAAGTATGAATCGGCTCTAGCAACATGGGCAAGACATTGTATCATCATGAAACTCATAGTGATAGTTGTCGGTTAGAGAAACTCCCAAGAAGTAAAGTTTATTATTTTACACACTGAGATTTATTATTTCTTTATTAAAGTATTTGTTTTTATTATGTTGCATATTTAATTGGGTTGAGCTATTTGCAGAGGTAAGCATTTGAGTGTCATATTTTATATATTTAGCTGTGCTCATTAATGCATTAAAGACAGTAAATCTTTTATATTAATTTGCACTTTTAAACAAGTTCAAAAACATATTTTTACTTGCATGATATACTTTTGTCAAGTAAGCTATCTCAAAGTTCAATTTTAAATTGAGTATCCTATTCTTAATATTTTTTGGCCATCTTACATACCGTACATTCCACGTACTGATGCCCCTCAGTGCTGTATCATTTCATGATGTAGGTGCAGGTTTTAGAGATCCTCAGGAAGCACTCGTTGAAGATCTATTCAGTCACAGACAGTGGTGAGAATTCCTTACTTTCGGAGGAACCCTTTTATTTTAGTTCATTCCTTTTTTATTATCTTGATGTAGCCTTGAACATGTCTTGGCACCTTCTTATAAGTTGATAGATGCTTCATACACTGAGTTAGATAGAGAATAGTAGAGTTTGTCTTACTTTCGAAGTTAATTTTGATGAACTACTATTATTTATTTCAATAGAAACATTGAGTTATTTTAATGCAAGATATAAAATTATTTTACACGAAAATTTGCATGTCCACTTGAGTACTTTCTTTTGTTTTATTAAATATTTAACTAATTGAATAAGTGAATTGAGTCAAGTGGTTCGCTTGGGAACCAACAATAGTTTTTGATTGCCGGCCATGTCCAGGGTTTAGGCTCAGAGCATGACAATGCAGAAATACTACAACCTCTGGTAATGTAAAATGAATGCAATAAAATATGTAGAAATACTACTACCTCCGGTAATGTAAAATGAATGCCATAAAATATGAAGAAACACTACTACCTCCGGTAATGCAAAATGACTGAAATAAAAATAAATGAACATTACCACCTCCAGTAATGTAAAATGAATGCAAAGTAAATACAAAGAAATACTACTACCTTCGATAATGTAATATAAATAATGTCGTCACTCATCATTGATAGGATGACGCTACTTCCTTTTAGTAATGTTGGAGATTTTAAAGTCAATTTTGAAATTTTGTCCATGGTGGAGACCATTTGAAGTTGATTATCGAATTTTTTACCTTACTTGATTGAATTTTTGAGGTTTTCCTCAACAAGTTTGTCCCAGTTAAATTTTGGTAGATCCTGAACTGTTAATGGAAGAATCTTATATTCTTGTACAACTTTTAAGATTTTCTCAAAAGTTTTGTCCCAATTGCATGTATTGGATGATCTACAATCTTGACTTACTGGGGATAGTATCTTTTTTGTAAATTTTGAGATCTTCCCAAAATTTGTTCCAATTTTTATTATAAGGAGAAATGAAAATCACATCAGGCACATATCCTACTGAGTTCAAAATTAGATCACAAGTAGTTCAAATCCTACGGATGATGAATACAATAAAATCTAAGACAAGATCATATCAGCAAACTCATGTGTAATATGAGCACAATGAAATAGAAAAAAGATATTTTTTTTACAATATTTACAACTTAAAAAAAAGAAATATTACATATCTTTTAGAATGAACAATTTAATGAAATAAAATAGGCGTCTCACACTGGCGAAATGAGCCTAATTTCTCATTATTTAAAACAAATAATTCAAAAGAAAATACAATATTTAAGGAAAATCCAAAAATCTCTTTAAAGATATTAAAAAAAGAAAAGAAAAAGGATCTGAAAATCTCTTAAAAAGGTATTAGAAAAAATTATGCTTGCTCTTCTTTTTTTCAAAAATAAAAAATGTGAAGAAATAGTCAAATATTGAATATAATTGGTAGCAACAGTTAGAAGTGCATAGAAATTTCTCTCATTTCTTTTATTCTAACTGAGATTGAACCTAAGGTAACTCTTACAACTTCAAGTGGTATCTCAAAAATACTTAAGTATCAACAAGATTTGTCCATCTTGTTTCAAATAACATTCTGAATTATATCGATCCTCATGTGTCAAGTTATCACGACCCAAAATTCGAGTGTGATGGCACTCACCTAACCCACCAAGGTAAGTCAACCCAAACCCCAAATGACTCAACATGATAATAGAAGCTGAAGATAAACAATCTAATAGGATTGATAAGCAAAGAAAATCAAAAACTATAACCATCCCAGAACTGGTGTCACATGTGCAACTCTCTAATATAGAATACTCAATAAAGTACAAGTCTCAATTTATGATTCTCAAATTGAACAAAACATTAAAAAAAAAAGAATCCTCGAAGGCCTGTAGAAGATATAAACAGCTATCTCACGAATGATTCGGAAGCTTAATCATGTAAAGATGAATATCTAGCAAGAGGGACCAATCTTACAACATACAAAAATATAGTAAGAGGTGAGCACCAAACAATAAGGTACTCAGCAAATGGAACTAACCTAAGGTAAAGAAATGAAAAATACAACTGACCACCCAACCACATATCACTAAACTACAAACATGCACTCAGAAAAATCTCAGCATAATATATATAATATAAACAAATCACAAGGATAGAGATATATGCATCAGATAGCACTATATCTCAAAATATCCAAGTGATACACAAGTCAAATCATACAATAGATATCAAGTCTCATAAGAAATTCACGTAATAATAGCAAGCAAGAGAGATATGAGATAGAGTGAATGCCATGAGATGTAAATAATGAGATGCAATGTCAAATAATCGTGATGCATATCTGTCCTAGAATACACATCCGCTGATTAGCTCAGATCGAAACTCATGGGGGCCTCATATAGACCATGTATCCATCGGAACTATTTCTCTTTGGTATTTACTTTTATATCTAGCCGGATATATATTAGTTAGAATCAAAGTTTTGAACCTTTTCTATAGTACTTAACAAGTATGACTTTTTAGTTGGAGACAGAACAAAATTAATTAAAATCCATCATTACTTCTAGCATATTAGTGCATTAATTTTCCTAATCTAAGTAATTAATCATTTGAGTATTTACAATAATGCCATTTACCAATATTGTTCATGGAACAGAGCATGCATTTGGATTTTCATCACTGAACACCTCCGCAGCAGGATAAAAATAATCTCCGATCACTCATTTCTTTTCTTTCTTTTTCTTTAGCCGAAATCATTTCCCTTCGGCTTTTCATCATTAATAGATCATCAAGCAAGCACATAATAATAGCACAAATAGTCATGTCTAGGGAAATAAAATATGCAAGATGTCCATATGAATCATGCATTTCAAAAATAGAAGCCGAGCAACTTGCAAGTACACAAGTATTCACAATACAATCCCATCCTTATCACCATCTCAATATCAACATCAAATAATGCACAATTCACATGTATTATGAATCCACAATTAATTCACAAGTAAAGATATCGTCATATGAACAATTATCCAATCCGAGATCTCTTGATCAAAGCCTACAAGGATATAATTCTACCCCAAAGTATTCAATTTCATACCCATAGGACTATACAAGGTTCAATCATACTTAACAAAATGTTAGAAGTCTACTTGCCTCAGAAAAAGTGTTGAATCAAGTCAAATCCAATGCTTTTTCCTTTCTATGATACTCCAAATCACCAAAATCTATTAAAATATAGCATCACAATCACATAACGAATCTAATAACAATAAAATCAATCAATTCAAATGAAAAGGGTAAAATGGTCAAAAATATGATATCGGACAAGTAGCCGAAAAAGTTAAAATTTAATACATGAAAAGATTCTCCAAGTGACAAGGAGTTCAATGGTGAAAATCATTTTGAAAACAGAGTTAAAATGAAGTATAAATCATCAATTTGGTATAAGGAATCAAAGTCCAGAAAAAATTCCAAATTCTCCAATTAAAAACCCCAAATTCTAGGTTAAAAATATAATTTAATCAATGAAAATAAAAGTAATAGGTTAGAAAATAGTTAACTAATCAATTTTTCTTGAAAAACCTTGAATATCCTCCCTAAAATAAAGATTGGAAATTTGAAATGATGGAAAAATGTCTAAACCTGTCACTTAAAAGTGACTTGCTATTCAAGCACAACCAATGCTCCACAAATGCAAAGCCTTATTTGCGAATGTGGAGACCAATGAGGCTAGCACTCCACGAATGCGGGAGTCACATTCGTGAATGCAGAGACCAAGGGAAGGGGGTGCACTCCACGAACACGATCCTACCCTATACGAACACAGAGGTCTATGGATCTTGGCTCCCATGCTTATAAGAATGCGAACCCTCTTTCGTGAACACGAAAGTCTATATAATTTGATCTCTACAAATGCAGAGCTGGAGGTGCAAACGTTGATATTAATCATAGATACACCAGAAACAGTTCATACCAGCAATCACACAGCATAGGAAACTCACGAAATGGATCTTCAAGATTCATTTGGAACCCCGTTAACACAAGCCAGACATGGAACCCTACTAGAAATAACATTTCAGACTCAATGGAAACATAAGAATTTGAATTTGAGACCTCTTTGG
>DF359814.1:39226-49730 GCA_000787875.1 Solanum virginianum
TCTTTGGATCGGAATCTGAGACAAATCATTTAAACTAGTTTAGGACTCAAATACACAAAATAATCTCGAAAGCTACAAAAATTGCAAGACGAAGCCATTTCTAGCGTTAGTTTCACCATCTGGAACCACTAGAATTATCGAAATTTTGATTCAAGCTTCCGAACTACGCATGTTGACCAAAGTCAAACTATGATCCAAAATAAACTAAAAATGCAACTTTGGATCGAAATTCATTGTTTTAACTCCAAATTCAGTACTGTAAATTCTCCTAGACTGGATTCAACATTTCGGAGCTAATGGAATCGACAAAATTAAATTTCGACACTCAAAACTCAAGATATCCACGAAACTCAAAATTTCAAACTTTAGGCCTTTTAAAACTTTTGCTTTAGCAAAACTCCAATGTTTTACAAGGTTTTGGAAATCTGACTTTTAGGCTCAACCAAAAATGACCCAAGGCAACTTTCAGAAGGGCAAAATGATAATTTTATCAAAAATGTCTAAAATGACCTTTAGAGTTATTACATCATCCACTACTAAAAGTAATGGTAGTCCTCCAACATGAGATAAGGGACATACCTATGGGCACAAAAAGTTAAGGGTATCGGGCACACATATCTGACTCTATACACGTAGCCTCACTCTTACGCCTATGGCTCCCTGGACCTTTACCGAAGCGATCTCCTTAGTCCTCAATTTTTTTGGCTGCCTATTTAAAACAGCTATTGACTTCTCCTCATAAGTCAAATCAGGGCTCAGCTCAACTGAATCCATGGAAATCACATGAGACTCATCCGGAATATAATGTTATAGCATCGATACATGAAACATAGGATAAACTAAAGATAGGTTGGGTGGCAAGGAAAGTCTATAAACAACCTCTCCCACTATATCTAAGATCTCAAAAAGACCAATAAACCTCGGACTATGCTTGCCCTTGTTCCTAAACTTCATAATGCCCTTCAAGTGTGAGACCCTCAACCAACAAATATCTCTAACCTTGAACTTCAAAGGTTAAATCCACCTATCAACATAGCTTTTTGGCTAGTCTGAGTTGTCACCAACCTACTCTAAATCAACCGAACCCACTCTAAATCATCTCTCAACATATCAACACCCATGCTCTCCACTGTTACCGAGTTAAACCATCCGATAGGTGATCTATATCTCCATCCATCTAAGGCCTCAAAGGGAGTCATCTGAATGCTGGAGTGATAACTGTTGTTATACACAAATTCCACCAAGGCCAAGTATTGATCCCATCCCACACCAAAATCAGTAACACATACTCAAAGCATATCCTCTAACATCTGAATGTCCCTCTCGGACTGGACATCGGTCTGGAGGTGAAAGGTTGTACTCATATCCAAACAAACCATGTTGTAAGGCCCTCCAAGAATGTGAAGTAACCAATGAGCCATGATCTGATAGAATGGAAATGGGGACTCTGTGAAGCCTCACTATCTGACTAATATAAAATTAGGCCAATCTCTCTGTTGTATACTTCATTTTGATCAGAATGAAGTGGATGAATTTGGACAATCGATCCACCACTACCCAAATGAAGCCAAAACCCCCAATAGTAGGAGGCAATCCAACTACAAAGTCCATGGTAACACACTCCCATTTCCACTTAGGAATGGGCATCCTTTACATCGAACCTCCAAGCCTTTGGTGCTTATATTTGACTTGTTGGCAATTCAAGCACTTCGCCAAAAACTTAGCAATGTCTCTCCTTATCCCCCTACCGCTACTAATATTGTTTCATAACATAGTACATCTTTGCTACCCCTGGATGAATAGAATATATGGTACAATGAGCCTCCTGAAGGATGAATCTAATCAAATCACCTACCTTAGGCACACAGATATGACTCTCAATCCTCCATACACCACCAAAATCAAGCGTTGCTTCTCTAGCTTCACCTCTAGTCACTTTAACCCCAATAGTACACAACTTCTTATTCTCAAATTCCCTCTCCCAAATCTTGGAGGTGTATATCTAATCTGATCCATCAAAGATGTGCGAGCCTCAATAAAAGCGATGACTCCACCTTGAACGAAAATCTATAATTTCACAAACCTATTGGCCAATCTCTAAACATCTCTAGCCAACGGTCACTCCTCCACCCAAATAGTTGCTAGACTCTCCATGCTAGAGGTCTTCCTACTCAAAGCATCAGCCACCATATTGGCCTTCCCGGGGTAATATAAAATAGTCACATCATAATCCTTTAGAATCTCAATCCACTTCCTCTACCTCAAGTTCAGGTCCTTCTGGCTGAAGATATATTGCAAACAGCGATAATCGATGAACATGTCACAATGAACGCCATAGAGATAATGCCTCCATAACTTCAAAACAAACACAACAGCTGCCAGTTCCAAGTCATAGGTTGGTTAGTTCTTCTCATGAGCCATCAATTGTCTAGAAGCATAAGCTATCACCTTCCTTTCTGCATCAACACACCACCTATCCACACTCCCGAGACATCACAATAGATCATCAAATTAGCACCCTCCTCCAGTAGTGTCCAAATAGGAGTTGTAGTCAACAAATACTTGAGCTTTTGGAAGATCTCCTCATACTCATCCTACCACAATAATGAAGCATTCTTATGAGTGGCCTAGTCAACAGAGCCGCTATAGAGGAAAAGCTCTGAACAAATCACCTGTAGTAACCAGCTAGGCCTATAAAAACTATGAATCTCAGTGCCTGAAGTAGGCCTAGTCCAACCTTCAACTGCCTCAATCTTCACTGGATCAATTCGGATACCCTCTCTAGATACAATATGACCCAGAAACACCACTAAACTTGGCCAGAACTCATACTTGAAAAACATGGAATACAACCTCTCCTCTTTAAGCCGCTGAAGCATAATCCTCAAGTGTTGCTTATGTTTCGTGTTGGTCTTGGAGTAGACCAAAATATCATTAATGAAACAATAACAAAGGAATCCAAATGTGGTTGGAATACACCATTCATCAACTCCATAAATGATATCAGGGCATTAGTCAACCCAAAAGACATTACAAGGAAGTCATAGTTCCCATACCTTGTCCGAAAATTTATCTTAGGAATGTTAGAAGTCTTGATCCTCAGTGATGATATCCCCGATCTCAAATCAATCTTGGAAAACACAACTGAACTCTAAAGCTAATTGAATAGACCATCAATTCTAGGGAGATATTTGTTCTTGATTGTCACTTTGTTCAACAATCTATAGTCAATACACATCCTCATAGAGTTGTCCTTCTTCTTCATAAACAGAAGGGCACCCTGCAGAACATACTTGGGCGTATGAACCCCTTACTAAAGAGATCTTGGAGTTGCTCCTTTAGCTCCTTCAACTCAGCTGAAGCTATATGGTAGGGAGGAATATAAGTAGACTTGGTGTCCGGCTCAAGATCAATGGCATAGTTAATATTCCTATCAGGAGGGACTCTAGGAAGGTCTAATGGGAACACATCAACAAACTCTTAAACAATATAAATAGACTCTATCAATGGTGTCTCACACTAGTATCATGGATAAAAGACAAATAGGCAAGATAACCCTAATCTACTAACTTTCATGCCTGAATATATAATATGACTTTGTTGGGATAAGATCCACTCGAAATGTGCCATACAATACCTGATCAACCTGGAATAGCAAAGGTCGCAATCTTAGCATAGCAAACAAGAATATCCCGATGAGGAGAAATCGAATCCATCCCTAATATAACATCAAAATCAACTATATCAAGAATAATCATATCAACCCAAGTCTCATAGCTTGATAAAGTCATAAGACAGGATCAGTACACCTAATCTACTACTAAAGGCTCACCTATCGAGGTCAAAATATGCACAAGCATAGGTATAGTATCGCATGGCTAGTCAAATCCTGAGGAGAAATATGTAGACACATATCAATAAGTGGATCCAAAATCAAATAGCACCAATCCAGGGCGATGGCAAACCAGAATAATACCTATGATTACAGCATTAGAGGCCTCAGCCTCAATTCTACCTAGAAAAGCATAGCACTAGCCTGCTTCACCTCCACTAGAAGAAAATACCTCTCTACCACAACAATGGGTGGAAATATCACCTACCTTTCTACCTATAATACGTCCACCTCTATCAGTCTGACCTATACCCCGATACCTAGCCTATGGGGTTGAACCTTTAGTTGGTGGTTTCGGATCTCTAATCGGTGCTGTGAAGTAAGAATAGTGGTGAAGTAAGAATAGTGGGGACTAGAATGAGTCTGCATAGTGTACTATTAAACCATGTGATCCGAAGATCTTCAGCCATTACATAATCTAGGTTGGATGGCTATTGTGAAGGAATAAGAGGAATACCATAGCCACTTAGCCTATAAGCCTCTGCTGGGAATCAAACAAAGTTTGACCTAAGCTATAAGAATCACGAGGACTTCATCTCCCTCTAAAGCTTGCAAAGCTGCATTTACCCTGTGGTGCTAAAATGAGCCACTTCCTTTTATCATACCTCTGCGTCCTGATGAAGCACTCGAGTATTCTCTTAATGTACGAATCCTTTTAGGATCCCCAAAATCCTCTATCTGCATGATCTCTGCCTCCTTTATGGTACTAACCACCGATTGGAAAAAAGCTCCATCTCTAGACACCCAAAATACCGACTATCTAACAAGATAAATCAACTATCTTAAAAATTGATAAACTCTCTCCGCTCAAAAGTATAGTTATAGCATGCCGAGCTACCTGGTAAAAATGAATCTCATACTCAAAAATTGTCATAGCGCACTGTATCAAATTCTTGAACCTCAAATGGCTCTCCTCTCAAACACTTCATGGAACAAATTTGTCATTGAAGGCACTAGAGAATGTCTCCTCAGTCATCTGAGGAGACCCAACTGGAAGGGATCTTGTATAGGTCCTCCACCACTCCCTGGCAGGGCTACGAAGCTTGAGGGTAACATACCTCACCCCATGCATCTCTGCTAGTCCCATAACATCATGTAACTCTCTATAAGTGGTCAAGAACTTGTAAGCATACTCGGTCTTCTCACCTTGAAACAGGGGTGGTTTCATCTTCTAAAATCTCTCATATCTCTGCTACTCAACATCAATGAAGATAGCTATTAGAGGAAGCTCAATATATAATATAAACAAATCACAAAGATATAGATATACTCATCACATAGCATTATATCTCAAAATGTTCAACTGATACATAAGTCAAATGATACAACAGATGGTCTGTCTCATAAGCAATTCATGTAATAATAATAAGTAGAAGTGATATGAAATGAAGTGAATGCCAATGCGATATAAATAATGTGATGCAATGTCAAATAATTCTGATACATGTTTGTCCTATATGATACACATCCATTGAGAACCTCAGATCGTAATTCATACAGGCCTCACATGGACCATGTATCCACCAGAATCATTTTCTTTCAGCATTTACTTTTATATCTAGCCGAAATCATTGCTTTTTGGCTTTTTATTTCTTTTTTCTCTAGTCGAAATCATTTTCCTTCGAATTTTTATCATCAATGGATCATCAAGCAAGCATATAATAATACCATAATAGTCATGTTCATGAAAATAAAATTTGCAACATGTCCCTATGAACCATGTATTTCAATAATAAAAGTCAAGCAACTCGTACACAAGTATTCACAATACAATCTCATCCTCATCACCATCTCAATATCAACATCAAATAATGCATAATTCACGTGTTACGAATCCATAATTAATTCACAACTCAAGATATCATCATATGAAAAATTACCCAATTTGAGATCTAAGGATCAAAGCCTATGAGGATACAATTCTACCCCAAAGTATTCAATTCTATACATATAAGAGTATACAAGGTTCAATCATACTTAACAAAAGGTTAAAAGTTCACTTGCTTTAGAAAAAGTCTTGAATCAAGTCAAATTCAACAATTTTCCCTTTCTATGATACTCCGAAACATGAAAATCTATTCAAAAATATAGCATCATAATCACATAACGAAACTAATGACACTAAAATAAATCAATTTGGAAAAAAGGGTAAAATGGTCAAACATTTTATGCTGGAAAAGTAGCCAAAAATCTAAAATTTAATACATGAAAACGTTCTCCGAGTGATAAGGAGTTCAATGGTGAAAATCCTTTTAAAAACAGAGTTAAAATGACGTAGAAATCATCAATTTAGTATTAGGAATCAAAGTCCAAAAATCTCCAAATTCTAAGTTAAAAACACAATTTAATCATTGGTAATTGAAGACATATGCTAGAAAATAGTTATCCAATTGATTTGCCTTGAAAAACCTTGAGTATCCTCTCTAAAATGAAGCTTGGAAGTTTGAAAATGGTGGAAAAATATCTAAACTCATCACTTAAAAATGGCTTACTGCTCAGGCATGATCAAGGCTCCATGAATGCGGAGCCTTATCCGCAACTGCAGAGACTAAAGAGGCCAACACTCTGTGAATGTGAGGGTCACTTTCATGAAATTGGAGACTAAGGGAAAGAGGTGCAATCCGCAAACACTGAGGTCTATGGAGATTTGCTCCCATACTTCTGTGAAAGCGAACCCTTTTCCACAAACATGGAGGTCTATATAATTTGACCTCCGAGAACGCGGAGCTGGAGGCGCAAACATGGAGAGTAATCATAGATACACCAGAAACAGTTCACCTAAGCAATCACACAGCATAAGACACTCACAAAATGGACCCTCGGAATTCATTCGAAACCCTGTGAACACAAAGCAGACATGGAATCCTATAAAAAATAACATCTCAGATTCAATGGAACTATTAGAATTTGAAGTCGAGACTCCTTGGCCCGAAACCTGAGAAAGATTCTTTAGACTATTTTAGGACTCAAATACTCAAAGTAATCTTGCAAGCTCTAAAAATTACAACGAAGCCATTTCTAACGTTAGTTTCACCATCCGGACCCACTAAAATTATCAAAATTTTAATTCGACCTTCCAAACTCCAAATGTTGACCAAAGCCAAACTATGATTCAAAATGAACTGAAAATGCAAATTTGGGTCCAAAAGCTTTGTTTAATTAAACTCAAAATTCAATTCTACAAGTTCTCCCAGACTAAATTCAACATTTCAGAGCTGATGGAAATAATGGAATTGAATTCCAAGACTCGAAACTCAATATGCCCACAAAACTCAAAATTTCCATTTTTAGGCCTTTTAAAACTCTTTCTTTAGTAAAACTCCAACTTTTTACAAGGTTTCCAAAATTCAACTTATAGACTCAATCAAAAATGTCCCAAGGCAACTTTTGAAAAAGGCAAAATAGTAATTTTATTAAATACCAAAAATAACTTTTGAGGTCATTACATAATTGCCCTCACTACAAAGAAAGTTTTGTTTCACATATGCATGAATTATTTTTTTAAAGATATTTTGCAAATACGCTCATACTTAGAAGGATGTTTAATCCATGCAACTGCGATATCATATGTTTGGAATTCATGTAAGTTTCCACTAATATGAGAATACTTGGAATAAGATTATGTGGATCTTGTTATTGGCTTGTAATACAGGCTTAGGGATGGGTAGGATATTTATTTGGGATAAAAGTGGTTTAATCCCTACTTGAGCATCACACTTAACTTGTGCTTTTAACAATTGATACCCGTTTGATGTTCGATCCTCTTTATTGTCCCTTACTTTGTTTCGACTTTATTCACTATATTTTTTTTCTTCCTTCAACCCTTTTTTATGTTCTCTATTTTTTATTGGAGTATCTTCCTTCTTATTTTTTTCTTGGCCTTGTTGGGGTTTTTCTTTCCAATTTTTTCAACTTGTTTTTCTTTCTCTAGAAGTCATCTTTAATTCCTTGACTTTTTAAGACTTAATATTTTTTGCCTTTAGGTCTTCGCTCATAATTTGCATATTTTGGTACACTTAGAAAGGTTGGCCATAGTTCATGTAAGCACTCATAAAGGTAATGGCTAAGATGTGGTTGTCCAAAGAAAAGGCTTAGGTTCAATCAGGTGAAAGAAGACTTACGATCCTTTCTCAAATCAAATATTACTTATGATTTCACCTCAACAAATATTCAGGCCAAGTTTTAGATCAACTATGTGATGCAATTGAATTTGATCTAAGGCTCACCACACAATGCACTTGAAACTATGAGTTTGGTTTTATTACTATCCTAAATGTTTGCAAGAGAATTTTCACGCATTACAAAAATATAATCAGAAGTACTAAAAGAATTTATAGTTACCACAAAATAAATCCTATTCATCGTACCAAACATTTCACATGGTTCTAATTGTAACAGTCCCAATTGAGTTAAAAATATGACTTTTAGAATATTTACACAATATGTTTTGACATTTTGAAAAATGAATACCGAACCCAAGAAGGATTGCATACATATCTCACGAAGATGAGAATCATGTACGCATAATTCGTGAGAATATAGTATAAAATATATTTAATTTTTTTAAAAAAAAATTGGAAAAAGAGTACCAAACCCAAGAAGGGTTGCCTGTGTATTTCATGAAAATGAGAATCAAATACGTGTAGTTCATGAAGATATGGTATAAAATATGTTTATAATTTATTTATTTTTGAACATTGAAAAAATAGCACCAAACCCAGGAAGAGTTGCCTATGTATCTCATAGAAATGAGAATCGGTACGTGTAGTTCATGAAGATATAACATAAAATGCATATTTTTTTAAAAAAATAAATGTATGTTTTGAAAGAAAAATAACAACAATAAAAACATCAATGAGTCATATTAAAGGGCGAACTATTCAAATTAATAAAAATGTCAAACAAAAATCCTTTTTTTTTTTTGCAAAGAATGTAAAAAAAAAAATTCAAATTCAAATTAATAAAAATGTCAAACAAAAATCCTTTTTTTTTTTTGCAAAGAATGTAAAAAAACAAATTCAAAGACATCTATTGAATATAAATTATGTACAAAAATTAAAATATACACAAACTTAGAGTGGTGTCCTGCAAGTTTGATATTTTAGTGCAATTTTGGTGGAATTTTTGAGGATTTTCAGTTTTAACAAACTTTGGTGTTTAATCTTGTTAAAAAAAAGATTGTTTTGTGAAAAAAATTGAAACCTTCTCATAAAACTTGTCCCTGTTTGTGTTGTGATAAAATAAAAAGCTTACGGAGAATATGACCAAGCCATTGTGATGCCTACGTATTCTATTGAAATGGAAATCAGGTCAATCGTAGTTCAAACATATGTAATTAACAAAGCTCGTATTTAAAGCAAAATATATGTTTTTACACAAAATGAAATAAACAGTAGTATAAACAAATTATATAACATTTACACAAATAAATAATATATAATTCATCTTAATATACATGTGATCCTTTAAGCCAAAGGTAGGTCTAATAATTGAAGAATGTGTATGCCGTTTATGTGTATATTCTATTGCCCTCCAAACAAATACATTATACAAATTATATGAATAAAATGAATGGGGATACAAAATGAGGAAAAACGATATACAAATAAAAATTAGTCTCACGCAGGGATACACTATGAAATATGCTACCACCGAAGATTCCTCTTTCCTTGATTTCTTGAAAATTCTGAATGTCGATTTGAATGAAAGACTTTCTTTAATTACAATAAAAGAAACTAAACTGCAAAAAATTTCAAACACGAGGGACAATAGCACACACAACTCAACTGTCACGACCCAACCTATAGGCCGTGACTAGTACCCAATAGGGGCACCCGAACCATCTTACTAAACCAAACTCAGATTTTAATCACTATTCATTTACAGAAATTTTGACAGAGTTTCCTCTATCTTACTGACTAGCCACCTGAAATCAGAAAACTCCAATAAACAGAACAAACAGATCCACCTACATGTCCATAAATTTGCGGGCCGATAAGGTCACCGCTGCGGTTAAACCGCCCAACAAACACAGCTAACAAAAGTAGTATCCAAACTGATTGATATGTTTCTAACTCGTAGCATACAAACATAATATACAAATCAACTAATAAAATCCATGCTCACAGGAGTCCACAGACCTCTATACAGACATACTAACAGACGAGACGGGACAGGGCCCCGTCATACCCAAACTGAACATAATACAAAATATTGACACAGGAGGTATACCAAATGTGGCTCCGAAGTAAGGGAACTCTTCAAACCACAGATGGAGGTCCTAAGCTGGAGGCCCTCTAGCTTGTACGTCCGAACCTGCGGGCATAAAACGCAGCCCCTAAGGAAAGGGGGTCAGTACGAAAGACGTACCGAATATGTAAAGCGGAAAGTACAAATATAACTGAGTATAATAATCAACAGAAGTACAGGAATCGAACTCATGTGCAACATTAGACAAACCATTTTCTTTTGGATTTTTCAAATGTCAAATAGATGCATATCGGACAGGAACGATGGCGACCTCCATGCTTGCGCCATACCATAGCATCACACCAGAAAGTTCAAATCTCCGAACAAATCTTCAACACAAAGTACAAATGTAGGATAAGTGGG
>DF359814.1:50584-69841 GCA_000787875.1 Solanum virginianum
TTACATAATAAGCCAATGGGTCAAACTTACATAGTTGCCAAACTAGTCCTTCTTTGGGGATCACACACTTCATTAGTAACAAACTTGGATTACATAAGAATCAAAATAGGGTAGCCTTCTTGCATATTAGGGAGAAGCAAATGTACAACTTAGGCTCAAGTTGGAGACATGAGGGACTTTTTCAAACTTATACACTTGATGGTTTCAAACTAGTCATGCCAAGAAATTGAAGCTTTACATACCTCTTTTCTTTGCTAAGGTTAGCCCCAACAACAATCCAAATCCAACTATTCTCTCGGACGCCCAAAGTCTACAAATAGCATAATAACACACATTATTAATTACTAAACTACCTCCAAATTCTCCAAAAATTTCGCCAGCATCTCCCCTTAAATTAGACCATCCCGGGGGTTCCAAATTGACCTCCTTTAACCAACAACAACAATGAAGTAACAAGAAGCCAATCCAAACCACAAAATTCCTTAATTCATTAACATACCTTGTTCTTTACCAAACTGAAAAACAGGGCCAGCAACATATAATTTACACACTTAACATGTTCAAATACTTCTACAAGCTTCAAGGGTCCAATTGTATCATCCAAATGCCAAACGGAAACTTAAAATGTCGAAGTGCAACATTACTTATTTTTCAGTCAAAACTGGAAATTTTTGGGCAGCAGCCCTTTACATACCTATCTACCATGTTTAAACACTCTTATATGATCCAAGGATCATATCCCACCATTCGAACACCCAACACAAACTCCTGACGTCAAAGGGAACCTTAAAATGCTAAAATACGACATTATCTCATTCTTACCATTTGTCAAAAATCTGGACAGCCCCTAGTTCATATGCATACTTGACATACTTAATCACCTCTATATACCCCAAAAACCATAATGGAACACTCAAACGCCCAACACGAACTTCCGACGCTAAAACGCAACAATTCAATGCTATAAGGGTTCAATTTTCGACCAACCAATTCAAGAAGGTATTTTCACAAGTTATTATACTCTCTTCATATTACAAGAATCATTTGCAAGCTAATTAAGTCCACACACAAGGTTTCAAGACAACAATAGCTCAATTGCATTCACAAGTCCCATTTCAAACCCAACAACACACAAGCGTCAAACATAACTAAATAATCAAACTTTCATGGTTCTTCTTTCAATTAAACACCCTACAAACCATTTACAACCTTTAATTTAACTCAAGAGAAGAGAAATTTCAACTTACCTTCACAAACCTTTCACACCTTCAAAACTTCGATTCGGAATTTCTACGTGTTTCCTTGCCAAACCAAAGCTTCTACATTACTTGGGGAACCCAATATACTAGGCTTGAAGCCTTAGAATTGAAGAAAGAAGCAAAACCAACAATTTCTTGCAATCTACTGTAGCAACCCGAGAGGGTTGCTACTATTCACCTTCATTCTTATTTTTTTTAAGTGTGGTGGAAGAGAAATGATGTTGTGTATTCTTGTGGCACATAAGTATATGTATATAATTGAATCTTCGCAATGGTTCCAACATACCAATATACAGGTTCTAACATCAACATATATACATATCCTTCGATTCAACAAATAAACAAATGAACGTCTTTTTTGGCCGGGGCTATTAGATGCAAGGTGGTATTCTAATGGATCCAATACACTTTGAGTATGGAGCCAACTTACGTAAATGTATCTAGATAAGGGATTTGGTTCTCTCTAGCCTAGATTTACGAAGAGTGCACTTTATTTGAAGTGGACTAGTGATTCAAACGGACTACTTGGGTTGGAGAATATAACGATCGTTGACCGCTCGAGGTCAACTCACTTCATCAGGGTACCCCGATAAATAATTTGAATTCAATGCCTATGACCCACATAACCATCATTTAAATAAGAAACAAAAAATGTTGAATGGCAAAAGATATGTTATGAATGCAATGACATTGTACATATAATACAATAAATAATAAGAACAATACACAAATAAACAACAAATAAATAAAATAGAATGTATAACATAATAAAAATAAAATCTCCTCTATTTGAAAAGTGAATGCATAATAGTTAGAAGCTTAAACTTCCCAATAGAGTCACCATTCTATTGACATACCTAAGGCGCAACGTTGTCGTGACTCAAAAATAATTAATTAAATTAGATTAAAGAATTTAAAAGAATTTTAGGAAAAAAAACATTAATTTGGAAGTCAACACCTAACTTCAAGGATAATTGGGAAACCAATTAATCTACAAAACGTCTATGAATCAGTTAGATTCCGAGTAAGGGTTCAAGTTATTTCGAAGGGAAGGTGTTAGCACCCTTCAGAATTCGCAACTGTGGTTGCTGACTGAATTTTTTTTTTTCAAATTGAGGAGATAAAAATATATAATATCACAAGTATAATAAACATAAAATGCATACAAGAATAAAGTAAAGCAATAATATGAGAAATGACCTAGTATTTGTCAAACACCAATAATATACATAATAATAAATAATAAATAAAATATTATTCGAGTTATATTCAAATAACTTTCCCGAAAGCAACTCCGTGTACCTGTAAAAATATTTAGTAAAAGTGTTAATAATGTATAAATACGAAGAAAAACAATAACTTAAAATAAAATCCATCTAATATACATGAAATGCCTTGAAAATCGATGATAATTTCTTTATCGGTCAATTTTAATATATAACATAGACATGAATTTAAAATAAAATTTTTGAATTTTATCATGCAATAAATATAAACCTAAACTAAATATTTTTCATTTTTTAAAATGGAAAGACTTCAAAATCCACTGAAGAGATTTTTCATTGGCCCATTTTAACTTGGCATTTATACAATATCGATTAAACATACTAACAAAGAGTCAAAATAGAAAAATTATCTAAAAATAGTTCAAAGGAAATAGCAATCAATAATCGATAAAAATAATTTTATGTTGCCTCAAATTTCAACACCCAACACTGTTATTGGAAATAGAAAAAATAACCAAAATAAAAGAAAGAAATCTAAGCCAGTGAGCAATAAAATATAACTAAGTTGACACATTCATCTACCAACTATAACAACAACTAATAATTAAAAAAAATGATAAAATAGCAACTAAATAACAACAGTGACCAATAAAGTAAAACTAAGTTAACACATTTATCTACCAACTATCACAAATAATAATTTTAAAAAATGACAAAATAACAACTAAATAACAACAATGAATAACTAAAAGCAAAGAATAATTTAAAAAATGACAAAAATAACAACTAAATAACAACAATGAATTACTAAAAACAAAGGAGTCATAATGATATTTGAGTGAAGAACAATACATGTAAGAAAAATTGGGAGAAATAAACAACTAATAAATTGCCAGCAAAGAAATGCCATCATAAACAGTTTCAATCATAACAATAAAGGATAGGAACAAAATGAAGATTGCCGAAAAATAAAATCAACAGTCAAGAGGTAATAAATATGTGAGCGGCCATAGAAACGGAACAAAAATAACTAACTAAAGTAACTAAAAAATTAGTCGAAACATAAAAAAAGGAAAATAATAGTACTCAAATAAAATAACAAACAACAACTAGTGTAAGTATAAAAAAAAGAAAAAAACGGAGCTTGCTGTGACTTCAAATTGTTGTTGTTGGTGTAGTAGTTTTGGACATTGATTTGGCTGCTCACTAGTTAAAAGAGCAAAGAGGGTGACAAAGTGGGACAAGGGTCTTAACATCGAGATTTTAGGCAGCATCAAAAAATGTAACACCCCCCATGTTTATAGACTTGAAAAAATTAGAAGTCCAGATTTTCGTTGAAGGTTTGATCCTACGAACTAGTATACGGCCTATAGAAGCATTTAGGGGTCGTAGGTGGTCTGGTGGACAGTGCCCAGGAAAAAATGTAAATTTGAAAAAATCCTGGAAGTTGAATTACGTGATGCCAAATGGACCATATAAGGAACCACGGCCTGCCAAAAGGTCTAGTCGGTAGAGGCCTTGAGGAACCTAGACTTTTTCTAAGTGTGGAATCAACTTATCAAAGGATTTACGGCCCGTAAGTGGGATGACGGGTCATACTGTGTGTTCATAACCTAGAAGCTGCAATTTCAGTAGCTCAATTTTTGTGACACCCAGTTCCACGAGGTAAGGTACGGATCATAGGTGCATCCACGACCCTACAAGGGGTTTTGTGGACGCTCGGACAGTTTTTAATGAAGGATGTTTTTTACCTTTCTAATTTGTCTAAGCCCTAAACTACGTCATTTTGGCTACCCTAACTGACTTAAACGATCTAACCTCTATAAGATCTTATTCCTAATTCATTCAATGCTTTTAATTTCCAAATTTCTCTCAAAGGTTTTCAATATTTCCCTCTCTATGTCAAGGGTTCCATTGAAACTAAAGCTTGAAGTTGTAACGACCCGTTAAGTCATTTTGAGAAATAGAGCTTCTTATATTTATAAAAGATTTATCTTGTAAATTTTAAAGAGGTTTTTTGGACTATAACCAATAATTTTATTATTTAGTTAAGAGATAATTTTAGATAATTAAACTAGTAGGTGTATTAAAGTAATAATTTAGTTAATAACCTATATTATTTATTCCATATTTATTAAAAATAGGTACTTTAGACTATTTGATAACTACGATTAATTAGTTGAAAATAGTTTTAGACGAGTAATATAGTTGGTGGACTACAATGATAATTTAGTTAATTGTAACACCCCAATTTTTTTTAAGCTGAGACTGAACCATCCTTCATATGATATAGGATTTTAGTTAATGATTCTTAATTGAGTATAAGTGTTAAAGTCAATTTCTTAATGTGGGAATAAAATTGGAGATGATTTAAGGTCACGTGAACCCTCTAGTACGATGTTAAGCTAAAAACTTTCTTAGTGTTTGAGTTCTAACGTAAGATCTTATGAACATTAGATGGACCAGTGACTTTTAGGTTGTATATACATGCTAGGATCAATTCCTAAGTATTTAAAGTATATTAAATGTGATTTAGAGTCATACGGGATACTTTACATCAAGCCAAGTCCAAAGAATTTCTAGCAACTAAGTTTTCGTATGTCGATAGAAGGGTCAACTTTAAATGACCATATCTCCTAAAGTATAATAAGTTAGGTGACTCATAATATATCAAATCGAAGATATTTGAATTATCTTTTCAATGCATCTAACTTTGCCTTAATCATAGTTCGGAGTAGAAAGTTATGACAACTTTATAAAAAAGTACAGAGCTGTCTGAAGGTCCGCGCCCGGAGCGCATCGCAGACCTGACGCGAACCCTTACTGGATAAGCTATGACTTTTTTTTCTTTTTACTTTAAGGGTATTCTTATCCTAAAACCTTTGGGGGTCTATTTAAGGTACTAAAATGTATAAAATGTCAGTTTTCATAATTTAAAACCCTCTCCTTCATTCCTAAACATAAACACTCAAGACCCAGCCTAGATTTCTTTATCTATTCATGAATCTCTAATAGAATCTTAAATCATAAGCTAGAGTTTCAAGAAGACAAATTCAAGAATCCCAAGAAAGGATTTCTTGATTCTTCTATATTCATCAGATTACGATTGTAATATAAACTTTTCAGGTATGTAAGACCACTCATAGAGTTGGACTAAGTTCATCCACGCGCACCACATGTGAATTCTCCATAACTGAGTTCAAGTACACTCTTACCCCAAGTCGTGAATTCTAAATGAGTTAATTCCTCTTCCATTGAGTTAGATATATTCATGCACTGAGATTGTTATTATTCTTATATTGTATATTGTTAAAATTTTCGTCCATGGATACTTTCCCATGAACCATAATAAAGTTAATGATCATGAATTTCATATACATTCTTTAATATTGAGATTGATGATTTTTCATGTATTAAACAAGTATTTTGAATAAAGATTTTACATGTTCTAGTAAAGATGATGACTTTTCTACGCATTGATAAAAAAGTAATTTAAACTAATATTATATATATATTTTATTGAGTACAAAGAGTTATATGTTAAGGAACACATTTTGATGAGATAATGCATGATTTTAATGAGTTTTGAAGAAAAACATGAGATTTACTATAATTTTCTACTAAATTGGGGTCTTAAGTTGAGATACTACTTTTAATTGTTAAATTAATTAAGCCCTGAAGTTACTGTGAAAATCTATGAAGTTTGAAATCTTGCTTTAAACTCAAGCAAAGTATTAATATAAGTATTTTATGAATAATTAAGCTTGAAGCCTATAAGTTTAGACAGTTTGAGAAAAGTTAAGAGAAAGTTAAGTTGGGCTAAGTCCCAAAGAGAAGAAAGTAATACTAAGTATGAGCATATAATTAATAATTTTTGGAGTAATATTGAGCACCGATATGAGTGAGAGTAATAATAATAACTTGAACTGATAAACTATGTAGCCAGAGTAGGATAGGATTATACCGAGGTACAACTCCTCACTTACTATTGAGATGACCCAGTTTTGGGATGGATCCACTCCCCTAGTTTTCGTTCCTTACCCCGACAAAGTATAAGATTACTCTAGCAGCATGGGCAAGATGTTGTATCATCATAAAGTTCATAGTGATGGTTGTCAATTAGAGAAACTCCCCAAGAAGTAAAGCTTATTATTTTTCACACTGATATTTATTATTTCTTTATTAACTATTTCTTTTTATTATGTTGCATATTTAATTGAGTTGAGCTATTTGCAGAGCTGAGCATTTAAGTACCATAATTTTTATGTATTGAGTTGTGTTCATTAATGCATTAAAGTTAGTATTTCTTTATATTAAGTTGCACTTTTAAACAAGTTCAAAAGCATACGTTTTACTTACATGACATACTTTTGTAAATTAAGCTATCTCAAAGTTCAATTTTAAAGTGAGTATCCTATTCTTAATACTTTTTGGCCATCTTACATACCGTACATTCTATGTACGGACGCCACTCGGAGATGCATTATTTCATGATGCAGGTACAGGTTTTAGAAATCCTCAGTAAGCATTTTATTGAAGATCTATTCAGTCAGAGACAGTGGTGAGACCTCCTTACTTTCTGCGGAACCCTTTTATTTTAGTTCATTCTTATTTTATTATCTTGAGGTAGCCTTGAACATGTCTTGGCACCTTCTTATGAGTTGATAGAGGCTTCATAGACTGAGTTAGATAGAGAATAGTAGAGTCTGTCTTTCTTTCAGAGTCAATTTTGAAAAACTATCATTATTTATTTCAATTGAAACATTGAGTTATTTTAATATAAGATATAAAATTATTTTATATGAGAATTTGCATCCCAACTTGAGTACTTTCTTTTATTTTATTAGATCTTTTGCTAATTGAATAAGTGAATTGAGCCAAGTGATTCGCTTGGGAACCATCAAGGGTTTCTGAGTGCTGGCCACATCTAGGATGTAGGCTCGAGGTGTGACATGAAATTACTGACATAAGCACTAAAACAAGAATATAAAAATTAGAAATTCAATTAAAAAATGTATTGCCCAATAAAATTACTAAAATACCACTAGGATAGAGATGCTTGCACGCGTCTTCTCATACTCTATTTGCAAATCTGAGGTTGGATATGCAATCAATATGAAAAATTGAGTGAAAAAATGGTCTCGTTCAGATTTTAGAGCCATTGGATCAAAAAATAATTTTTCATAATTAATTCTGAAACAGTGTTGGTTTGCGCCCAAGTCATGACACGCCAAGGACGTGGACTAACAATTTGTTTTTTTAATTTATTATTTTTGTCGGGAAATTTTGAAAAGGAATTGTACATGTCTGCGCAGCGAACTAAGCATTTTTGGATGAACTTTTTCTTTTTAATTTGAGGGGCATTCCGGTCAATTTTTAACCCCTCCTAAACTCAAAATACTATCAATTTAGGTTCTTTTGATGAGTAAATAGGGTCTTAAATCCCATTCTAAGTCCTTTTTCACAACACTTGAAAGTTAGGGCTTAAGAGAGAAGAAAGAAGAATGTGAGATTGAAGAATTCAAGGGGAATTCTTGACGGTTGACTGGAAGAGCTTTATCCTAGGTATGTAAAGCTTAAGTAAAAGCATGAGATTATTCTCTCATGTGCCCATAGGTGGTCTTAGATGAGAGTTGAAGGTTCTTGAGTCTACATGCATGATTCTTGATTATTTTTCTTGAGAAGATATGTTTATTACATGTATTTTCATACGTTGATGATCATCATAAACTTGTTTTCTTGAATTGAATACTTTTCATGAGGTATTGCATAAACCCTATATGTTCACTTTTAGAAATGTGTATGCATAATGAAACTTAGGGATGAAGTCTAGAGCCTTGACTTGAGTATGTTGATGAAAATCTTGATATGAGTATGAGATTGAGTTAGTTGAGCTTGATGATCCTATGAATCTTCATAATTGAGTTTTGAGTCTGTCTGAACGACTTCTTCTAGTTGATTATCTGTGCCCTTGAGTTCCCGAATTGAGAATTGAGTTAACTGAGATGAGTTTAAGTCCTTGAAATAACAGAGGACCCCTTGAGTGTTAGTTAACGAGATGATGAGAGTCTCCATGAGACTAATTGAGATGATGAGTGCCTCCATGAGGCTACTTGAGATGATGATGAGGAGTCTTATGAGCATTGAGTCTTGCGATGAGTATCGAACACCGAAATGAGTAAGAGTGAGTCCCACTTGCACTTATTGCCTATATTGGCCCAGCATAGGAGAGGATTGAACCATTACATCTCATGGTCCCCTCTCTAGTTTACATCCCTGAAACAACAGAAGATGGCTGAGTTCAGATTCCTGGTGGATCATACTCATTCCTTACCTGGCAAGTACGGAACGACTGTGGCAACATCAGCGTGATTGTTGGCTCATAAGTGATTGCTGTCGGTAAAGAGAAACTCGTAGAAAGTTTCCACCTTGAGTACTTTGAGTTGAGACGAGATGAGATGAGATAAGATAAGTTGAGATGAGTACTTCTGAGACAAGTCTGATTTGATAGATGAGTTGATTGGTTGATGAGTTACTTGTCTACTATTTATTATTGCTTTGGATAGACATTTGACATATTAATTGGTTTCTATATTGAGTTGATTGTTGTTTCTATATTGTTCTACCTGTTTCAGTTTTATTTAGCTATTTTACATACCGTACATTTCACGTATTGACGTCACTCTGGCGCTGCATCATTTTATGATGTAGATATATAGGATAGAAATCATCGGCAGGCGTATCGCTAAGGATCTTTGGACGTTCAGTGGATTGGTGAGCCTCCCCTACTTTAGAGGATTCATTACTTTATTTTTATCTTGCTTTAGAGTTAGATTTGCTTAAACTTTTATTTTGATTGAGGTAGTCATGGGTCTATCATTGGCACCACAAAATAGTGATAGAAGCTTCATAGACTAGAGTCAGATGTTGATTGATAAGATTGCAAACTAGTTCTTTCTACTAACCTTTTTATTTATGTTACTATTTTGAGACTAAATGAGATGTGCTCATTTACTCCCTTTTTATCTTTCACTGATTTGTAGAGTTTACTGATTGAATGAATGTGATAAGGCCATGTGGTTCGCTTGGAGAATAACAATAGTCTCTAGGTGCTGATTATATCTAGGGTATCCTCTCGGGGCGTGACAAAAAATTAAAACAAAAATAAAGAACAACTATAGATAAAATAAGAATAAGAAGAGATGAATAAAAAAGAAGACAAAAGAAATTGGCGAGAGCAATTTGTATTGAGAAATAAGATTACTTCTATAAAACTGCAACACAAAACTGCGGTCTTTTTCCCATTGGAAGTGAAAATCGTCAGTGGTGATGGGATGTGTAGCAGTAATTCTGCCCATAGAAAAAGTAATCACGAATTGCTTTGATGGTTAAGGCATATATGTAAATTCAAATCCAAATTACACATATATAGAAAAAATTGTTCGTGAGAGGGGGAATGGGGAAGTAAGGGAGTTGGGGTGGTTTTCAAATAGTAATATGGTTTTTTTAGTTGATATTATTTTATTCCTTTTTTACCATCAGTTTTTGTATATTGTTTTGTTTAGTAAATGAAATATCCTTCTTTTTAATAATACTATATAGATTTTCTTTAAAAAAAGGTAGATCGTGGGCTATTTTTTAATTTGGTTTTACTTTTTTAAATTTTAATTTTTTTAGTGATTGAATTATCCTATTAATAATATATATGCATATGTATATTTAATTAGCTTTTGATTTAATGATAATTTTATTTTTATATGTGAAGTTAAAAAATTTGATCATCAGCTTTTTTCGTTTTGTAATTTCCAAAATTATAGAATTCTAATATTCTAAATTCATTATTTTCTTAAAAATAATAACTCATCTTCAAATTTTATTTTATACATGCAATCACAAATGTCTATTAAAAAGATAAGGCAAAATTCCTTAAAAACTGTCTCATTTTCCCAGGATTCAAAGTTTTTATTTATATTATCCTTTTTCTATTTTTTAAAAAATATAGAAATAAATTTTCAAAAGAGTAACTAATAACTAATCTAAATAATTTATTTTAAATGTCAAATGAGTTATTAATAGAATGCCACTTTGCTAAATGTGGAGGCTTTATCCTCTCCTATTAATACAAAATTTATGTATATAGATATATAGAATAGAACATAGATATAGATTTTTGTATATTGTTTTGTTTAGTAAATGAATTATCCTTCATTTTAATGATAATAACAACAACAACAAACCCAGTAAAATCCCACAAGTGGGGTCTGGCTTCATTTTAATGATAATATATAGATTAAAATAAAAGTAGATAACGGGTTATTTTTTAATTTGGTTTTACTTTTTATGATTTTAATTTTTTTAGTAATTGAATTATCCTATAAATATGCATATATGAATTCAAAAATTAGATCATCTGCTTTTTTCATTTTGTAATTTCCAAAATTATAGAATTCTAATATTCTAAATTCATTATTTTATAAAAAATAATAACTCAAGTTCAATTTTTTTTTATACATGGAATCACAAATGTCTATTAAACAAGATAAGGGAAAATTCCTTAATAACTGTGTCACGCTCCGAGAGGGTACCCTCGACGTAACTGGCACTCGGAGACTATTACTAGCCCTCAGTAGACCACCTAGTCCCATTGCCTTCGTTCAATCAATTCATATTGCAGAAGATATTAAGTAATTAAAAAAGGGCTATCAGTGGGCTGAGAAACTATCACAATCACTATCATGTGAATTACGAAGAAAAGAGCAACTCAATAATAATAGGGAAATGGGAAAAGCAATCCCAACATCAATTATCAACTATCCATGTCTATGAATTCTCTATAGCTAACCTCTATGAAGGTAGCATGACAGGCCATGGCTACCACAGTCAAATGAAATAACCCAAATAAAGGAAAGATAAAGATGTTCTCCGAAAGCAAGGGAGGACTCACCAAGTCTCTGTCTCGAGATCTGTGAACCTCAATGATCGGCCTGCTGAAGTCCTCTGTCTATAGTATCTGCATCATAAAATGATGCAGCGCCAAAGGGGCATTAGTAAATGGAATGTACTGTACGTAAAACGGGCTAAAATAAACAATATACATTATCATCAAATCATGAATCACTCATCCTCAACTCAAAGGTAGGAAATAGGACTCTATCACTTCACCATCCATCAAGACATCAAAAAGTCATAGTAACTTCAGAGTACTATCATCATGAAACCTATCTGGGAGTTTCTATAACCAACAACCACCACCTATGAGCCGGTGATGATACAACAAAGAGATGTCGTTGCCACATTCGTCCAGTACCTTGCTGGGGTATAAGACGAGTCTGTTGGGGATCCCAAAAGAAGTATGTCAAGCCCTCTGCAAGGCAAAGAAAATATCCGCTTTCATGGTCCAATTCTCTCCTATGCTAGTCACACAGTTAATGAGTGCGAGCGGGAGTCACTCTTATCCATTTCGGTGCTAATACTCCTTCCAGGACTCAAATGCTCATATGTCTGTCAATACATCAAGGATTTCCATCACTCAGCCCTTACAGGCAAGAACACTCAGTTCATCTCATCATCAATCAACTCAAAGAGTATGATTATTCCTTCAAGACTAAGGTTCAGTGTCATTAGGCTCTAAGAACACTAGTTCAATCAGTTTCAGTCATCAATACCCCCATCTCAGGACTCAGACTCCAACAATCAACACATTCAGGCAATCAAGGCTCTAGACATTACCACTAAGTTCATTGTTGGACTCAGACGCCAACAATCAACACATTCAGGCAATCAAGGCTCTAGACATTACCACTAAGTTCATTCTTGAAGTACTAAATAAGGGGAATCACAAAAATTAGGCATGTAATCACACAATAATGCATATAAACAGTAATTACAAGTATGATGATCATCAATTTGAGATAATGTATAGGAATTAAAGATATTGTTCAAGAAATTCGTCAAGAATCACTATTCAATACCCATCAACTATCAATTGTCAACCTACTACCTGTATTAGACCACATGGAAGAATAATTCTATGCTCAGGGTAGCCTTTACATACCTGGGTTGAAGAGTTATCAAGCTTCCTTTAAGAACTTGCACCAGAATTTAGAACCCTCCACTGTCTGTTCTTAATGCTCAGGGTAGCCTTTACATACCTGGGTTGAAGAGTTATCAAGCTTCCTTTAAGAACTTGCACCCGAATTTAGAACCCTCCACTGTCTGTTCTTATTCTCTTAGGAGCCCTCACGTAGAAAAATTAGAAAAATAATGAGTTTTGAACCCTCAATTCGCTAATAGACGACCTCTAAAACATGTTTTAAAACTTAAAAATTAGTTGAGAATGACCAAAATACCCTTCTCAAAATTTAAAAGAAAAGGTTCAAAACATGTACACTGGTTCGGGGCGCAGACCAGTGTATTTTTGTGATTTTCCATAAAGTTCTATTCCTGTCGAAAATAAAATAAAAAGTTAATGTGTCTCCGTTACCCCTCCGCATCGCGCCAGGGGCGAGGATCAACACTATTTTGGAAGGAATTAGCAAATTTTTTTTCTCTGGTTGCTCTTAAATCAGGTTGAGACTATTTTTCAGCTTAATTTTTTGCGCTAATCGCAAATCCAGTCCCAAATTTTTAGTCGAAGCTTTGGAAGAAGCGTTTTGCATACGATTATATTTTAGGGGCATTTCAATAATTTTACGAGGTGTTAAATCATCTCCCCCTTGGGATCATTCGCCCTCGAATGATGAGTAAAGGTCGAATAGAAGCACGATTAACCTCAAAACACATCTCATTCCTCACTTGGGAACTCCTCAAACTCTCAATTATCCATCACCGATCTATTGTGTCTTAGACACGGTAATAGAGTTAGATAAATGCATCAACTCAATGAAAGGAGAAATTCAATAACATTAAGCATAAGGGAATTTACCTTCAACATCATTATCATTTGGCACAAATAAGTGCAAGTATTTGAGTTTCATCATTTCCTCAGCTTCCCACGTAGCTTCCTCAACAAATTGGTTCCTCCATGGGACTTTAACAGAGGCTATCTATTTATTCCCCAACTTACAAACTTATTGATTTAGGATTTGGACTAATATTTCTTCGTAAGATAGACTATCTTTTACTTCCATACTCTCAATAGGAATTGCTAAGGCCAGATCTCGCAAATACTTCTTTAACATTGACACATGGAATACCGGGTGAACTCTATCCAGCTCGGAAGGCAAGTATAGCTCATAAGCAACCTTTTCATTCTTTCTTACAATATGGTATGGTCCGATATAATGCGGGCTCAACTTCCCCTTCTTACCAGACCTTATGACACCTTTCATGGGTGACACCTTCAAGTACACCCAATCATCCACCTCAAACTCCAAGTCTCTTCTCCTCATGTCCGTGCAAGACTTTTGATGACTCTGTGTTGTCTTCAACCTCTCTCTGATAACTTTTAGCTTTTTCATAGACTGGTGAACAAGGGTGGGCCTGATTAATTCAGCTTCGCCAACCTCAAACCAGCCAATCAGTGATCTACATCTCCTCCTGTATAATGCCTCAAAAGGGGCGATCTGAATGCTGGCATGGTAGCTATTGTTGTATGCAAACTTGATCAATGGTAGATGGTCATCCCAATTACCCTTGAAGTCGATGAAGCAAGCTCTCACCATGTATTCCAAAGTCTGGATAGTGCGCTTTGCCTGCTCATCTGTCTAAGGGTGAAAATCTGTGCTCAGATTCACCTTCGTACCCAAACCTCTCTGGAAGGATCTCCAAAATTGAGAGGTAAATTGAGCTCATCTGTACGAGATGATAGACAACGAAACCCCATACAACCTCACAATTTCTCAAAATGTATATTTGGCATACTCCTCAGTCGTATAAGTTGTCTTGATTGCCAAAAAGTGGGCTGATTTCATCATCCTATCAACAATCACCCATATCAAATCATGTTGCTTTCGGCATCTTGGTAAACCAGTGTGAAACCCATATTGATCGTCTCCCACTTCACTCAGAAAATTTCAAAGTTCTCGGCCAGTCCACACGGTCTCTGATGTTCAACCTTAACCTGTTGACAATTGGGGCATTTTGATGCAAATTCAACAATGACCCTCTTCATTTCATTCCACCAATAGACTTCCCTCAAGTCGTGGTAAATCTTAGTAGAACCAGGATGAATGAAATATCTAGAACTATGAGCTTCGTCCATGATTCTATCTCAAACACCATCAACATCGGGCACACACAATCTACCCTGGTATCTTAGCAACCCATCTCCTCCTTTGAAGAAAATCATCACCTTCTGCTTGTGAACTACTTCTTTCAATTGGAATAAAATGGGGTCTTAGTCTTGCTTTCCGTTCACTTTTGACACAAAGAATCAAGCAGACCCATTCTTAACATTGATCCACCTTCGTTGTTCTCCTCATGTTGCACTCCCAGTTGATCCAATCTATACACTTCCTTAGCTAGTTCTCTCTTTCCTTCCTCTACATGGGTAGTGCTACTTATAGACATCCTGGCAAGAGCATTAGCAACAATGTTAGCCTTACCTAGGTGGTAGAGAATGCCCATATCATAATCCTTGAGCAACTCCAACCATCTCCTCTATCGTAGGTTGAGCTCTTTGTAGCTGAACACGTACTGCAAACTCTTGTGGTCAGTGAACAAATCCACATGCACTCCATACCGATAGTGAGTCCAAATATTAATTGTGAATACCACTGTTGACAACTCGAGATCATAAGTTGGATAATTCTTCTCATAGATCTTAAGTTGTTTAGAAGCATACGCTATCACCTTCCCTCTCTGCATAAGTACACAACCCAATCCAACTCTTGATGTATCACAGTATATCACAAAGCCTCCCATCCCTTCAGGCAAAGTCAAAACTGGGGCTATAGGCAACCTAGTCTTCAACTCTTGGAAACTCTTTCCACATTCCTCCGACCACTGAAACTTGGCTTTCTTCTGAGTCAGCTTAGTTAATGGTATTGACAAAGAAGAGAAGCCCTCAATAAATCTGCAGTAATAGCCTACCAAACCCAAAAAGCTTTTTATTTCTATTGGAGAAGTTGGTATTGGCTAGTCCTTAACCGCTTCAATTTACTGAGTATCTACCCGAATACCATCTCCCAAAACAACATGGCCCAAGAAACCACTAACTTGAGCCAAAAATCACACTTTGAGAATTTTGCAAAACTTATGGTCTTTAAGAATTTGCAAAACCACTCTAAGGTGATTAACATGCTCTTATTCATTCTTTGAATATAGCAGAACATTGTCAATAAGCACGATCACAAACATATCAAGATATGGTCTGAAGACCCTGTTCATCAAATCCAAGAAGACTGCAGGTGCATTTGTCAACTCGAAGGACATGACCAAGAACTCAAAGTGGACTCACTGTGTCCTAAAGGCTGTCTTTGGGATTTCACTTTCCCTCACCTTCAACTGATGATAACCCAATCTGAGATCTATCTTAGAGAAACAGGTAGCACCCTGAAGTTGGTCAAAGAGATCATCTATCCTAGGGAGATGATACTTATTCTTTATGGTAACCTTATTCAGTTGTCGGTAGTCAATACACATTCTGAGGGATCCATCTTTCTTATGCACAAATATAGTAGGCCTTATGAGACCTTTCTCTAACAAGTCTTTCATTTGTTCTTTCAATTCCTTCAACTCTACGGGGACCATTCTATAAGGTGGAATTAAGATGGGTTTGGCCTCAGGAAGGACATCAATCCCAAAGTCATTCTCTCTATCAAGAGGGACTCTGAAAAGATCATCAGGAAACACCTCAGGAAATTTATTCACAAACGGGACCGACTCAAGAGTCGCAGATCCAACATCATCAGACTTAACTCGCACGAGGTGATAAATACAACCTTTTAAAATCAACATTCTGGTTCTAAGATACGAAATAAATTTGCCTTATATGCAATAGAACTCCCTCTTCACTCTAAGATAGGCTCATTAGGAAATTGAAACTTAACAATCTGGGCTTTACAATCGACAGAAGCATCACAGGCGTGAAGCCAATCCATGCCCATTATTCATCAAAATCAACCATCTCCAACTCTACCAAGTCACTAGGTGTCTCTATGATAAATAGACACTACACAATCCCTGTAAACTCTCTCAAATAAGATAGACTCACCAGTAGGAGTAGAAACAACAAAAGGTTCAATCAAACACTCTGGAAGAATACCAAACTTACTAGCCACATAAGAGGTCACAAAAGACAAGGTGACACCTGGATCAAGTAATGCATAATAATCAAAGGTAAAGACTTGAAGCGTACCCATGACAACAACTACTGCAGCCTCCCGGTCCTATCGATTACCCATAGCATAAAGGCGGTTCATCCATCCTCCTGTACCAGTAGCAGTACCCCTTTGTTGGTTGCTCATTGAAGGGTCTGTGGAGGACTGTGGTGTGTTGCTCCCCTCACCTCATTTTCTCTTTGGGCATTCATAACTAAAGTGACCAGCTTGTCCACATGAATAACAAATATCTCTTCCCAAAAGACACTCACCCAGATAAAGCTTATCGCACTTGCCATATTGTAGCTTTCCCTTCGTGCCTTGACCGGTCACACTGGCCTGAGACTGAGCACACAGAGCCCTGAAATTCTGATAACCATGAGATGTCTAATCATACGTATTTAGCTGCACGATCGCACTTGCTATAGATGGTGCAGGATGGGATGATCCCCTCTGAAAGTAGGACTTGTCACCTTTAGTCTGTCTCTGTTGGCTAGGCTCATATCCCACTGACTTAGACTTTCTGTTCATCTACTCTTCTCTATGTTTCCTATTGTCCTCCTCTGTCTGATGGGTATATACCATAATTCTGGAGATGTCCATGTCAGAATCAACAAAGCTACGTTACATTCTTTTTGCACATGTCTGTCCAGACCAGACACAAACTTTCTTATCCTCGTTCTCATATCTTCCACAATCTCTAGAGCATACCTTGATAGCTTAATAAGCTTAAGGCTATACTCTTTCACAGTTATCCCTCCCTGCTTCAGATTTATGAACTCATCCACCTTTGCCTTCCTCAACTCTTGAGGAAAGAAGTGGCCAAGGAAGGCGATTTCAAACTCCTCCCATGCTGCAGGCTTTGCATTCTCACCTCTACTCTCCTCCTATTGATTGTACCACACATTAGCAACATCCTTCAATTGGTAGGAGGCAAGCTAAAATCCCTCGATCTCATTAGCATACATCACTTTTAGAACCTTATACATCTCATCAATGAAGTTCTGCAGGACCTCTTCTACTTTCGATCCCGTATATACTGGCGGGTTCATCCTCAGGAAATCTCTAAGTTTGGTAGTAGCTAAGGGCTCCTGTGAGCTAGAACTAGGAGGTTCACGACCTTGGTTATTACCCTAGGAGGCCAATAACTGGTGGCAGCTAAGGGCTCCTGTGAGCTAGAACTAGGAGCTTGAGGACCTTGTTTATTACCCTAGGAGGCTACCAACTGAGTCAACATAGTGATGGCTCCCATAAACTCTGCCTCGATAGTGGGAACTGGCTGGGGCTGAGCAGGGAACGCCTAAGGGACCTCAGCAGTCCTAGCAGGGCATCCCTATCTCCTTGTCTCCATCTGACTTGGGGCCTTAGGTTTGGCATTCTTAGCAGCTTCAGCTGTGACATCTCTTTGAACGACTATTCTCTTTGGCGGCATTTTTTATAAACATATAATGCACGAGTTAAAATGAGATTTCCATAGAGTTAAACTCTATCGCACGAATTCAGATCATGAAAGAAGGGTAGCTCTTCCTAATGTCCTATAAGCTCCTGCTTATGAAGTGTAGTGTACAACACACCCATAAGCAAGACTCTACCAGACACGACTTCATAGACTCCCTAGGACACTCAAACTCTGGGCTCTGATACCAAGTTTGTCACACCCCGAAAGGGTACCCTAGGCGTAATTCACACTCGGAGACTATTGCTAGCCTCCAAGTGGACCACCTAGTCCCATCAGCTTCATTCAGTAAATTCATATTGCAGAAGATACTAAGTAATTAAAAAAAGAGCTATCAGTGGGCTGAGAAACTATCACAATCTTTATCATATGGAGTACGAAGAAAAGAGCAACTCAATAATAATAAGGAAACGAGAAAAGCAATCCCAATTTTAACCATCAACTATCCATGTCTATGAAGCCTCTATAGCTAACCTCTAAGAAGGTACCATGATAGGCCATGGCTACCACAGTCAAATGGAATAACTCAAATAAAGGAAAGATAAAGATGTCTTCTGAAAGCAAGGGAGGACTCACCAAGTCTCTATTATAGGATCTGTGAACCGCAATGATCGGCCTGCTGAAGTCCTCTATCTACATAATAAAACGATGCAGCGCCAAAGGTGCATTAGTACGTTGAATATACTATGTATATAAAATGGGTTACAATAAGTAGTATATAATATCATCAGCTCATCAATCACTTATTCTCAACTCAGAGTAGGAAATAGGACTCTATCACCTCACTATCTATCAAGACATCAAAAGCTCACATCAAGTTCAGAGTAATATCATCATGAAACCTATCTGAGAATTCCTATAACTAACAACCACCACCTATGAGCCAGAGATTATACATTGAAAAGATGTCGTTGCCACATCCGTGTAGTACCTTAACGGGGTACGAGACGAGTCTATCGAGGATCCCAGAAGAAGTCTGTGAAGCCCTCTACATGGCAAAGGAAACATCCACATTCACTGTCCAATCCTCTCCTATGCAGGCCATGTAGTTAATG
>DF359813.1:12327-28525 GCA_000787875.1 Solanum virginianum
TCAGCAAGGTTGGAAATTGCAAGGTTTGATACTGTTATTTTGGGCTGCTAAGTGAACTCATTACCAACTAAATATCTGGGGTTGCCACTAGGAGCTAAAAATAAAGAATTACAGCTGTGGAGTGGGGTTGATGGAAAGATGCAAGAATAAATTGTCTATGCCATACATTTGCAACATCTTTGAGTTGATAAGCAGAAAGTTCAACTCCTTCAGTTTCAGCCCGTTTATCAAAGGCGAAAAGTGCAAAATATCATTAAGGTCCGTGGGGCTTTAAGCGCAAAGTGCAAATAAAGCGTGGGCTTTAATACAAGAAGGCACAAAGGGAGGAAAAAAATACAAATATACATGTTTTGTCCAGGACTAGTAATTATAAAAACATAAATGACAAGTATATGACCAAAGAAATTGAATAAAAATTATGATTAAGGGAAATATCAATTGTTTAGTGTCACCACTTTAGAGGAGGCTCATTGGCAAGGAAAAGTATGCTCTAGAACCTTGATGACGAGAAGCTCACAAAAAGAGGTGAGGCGCTCAACACGTTTTAAGCCTCTCTTCACGGCTTAAGCACGCCTTTGACGACATTGTTTTCAGCAGCTCGCATCACTTCGAGGATTCTCATCATTGAAGTTTTAAGGGTTTGCGGGTTCATCCTGAGGAATTCCCTAATCCTTGACGCACCTGCTGGCTCATGTGCACTGTAGTTGGTAGGTGCTGTGCCTTACAGGCTGATTGAGCAGCAACCAATTGAGTAAGCATCTGAATAGCTCCCGTAAATACAAATTAGAACTACATGAGTGCACCAAAAGAAAATAAGGGATTAGAGAATACTCCTCAATTGAACAAAGCTTAACTCTGCCCCTTCAAAATCTCTCTTATTTCTCTCTTTCCAAATGACCCTTATTAACTCAAGAGGAGTGACATTCCAAGTGTTGTGCCTTCTTATCCTAGCTTCACTCTTCCAGCTGAGCATTGACTCTTTCACAGATCTTGGCATGACCCAAGAAGTACCATATTATCTAAAGATATAGTCCCATAAACTCGTTGCTAATTTGCAATGTTACAGAATATGGTCCACTTCCTCACCCACTTCCTTACATAGGAAACACCAACTCATATAGACAACCTTTCATTTTCTAAGGTTCTCCGTTGTCAAAATCTCCCCTCTTAATAGCTAACCACGTGAAGGAGTAAACTTTCCTCTGCACTAGGTATCCAAATGGATAGATTGGGATCCTCTCCCCTAACTAGAAACTATTCACAAAAAGACTTATAAAACAAGTATAAATGTATCAGGCTTCTTCACTGATTATTCTAGTAGTTGAGGACCTAAATTGCATGGACTCTTTATTTCCAGTGCTGCACCTGTGTCGACACGACATGGCTGTGGGATCCATACAGATATGGTCAATCAATTTTTGGGTACTTTGTCTAAAATTGATCAGGAAATTTGAGAAACATACAGTGAGTTGAGAAATCAAAAGAAAGGCTACAGTAAAATTAATACTTCAGGTCTATGCTGCTTGGACTCCAAAAGTGTGTGGGTGTGTGTCAGATTCACCAAAATTAGTATATTTTCTGAGAATCCGAATTTTGGAGAATCCGACGTGGTTGCACATTGAAAGTGAAGAGGCCGTGCAACTTAGCTTTAGGCATATGCTTTTTATAATCATTAAAATGTATTTGTATTAAAAAGTTTGCAAGCAGAATGTACTTTAAAGATATTTGGCAGACATCCTGTGTTGCTCAATTGGTTCTTTTCCCACTAACTATTAGGGGTTACCATTGGGTGCTAGTTACAAATTAGTTTTGGCTTGGAGTGTGATTGTGGAAACGTTTGAAAGAAGAATGGCCTCCTTGTAGCAGTAATATCTCTCACGAGGGGCAGGGTAGCACTCGTTAATAGTGTCTTGGATAATATTCCCACCTATTTTATGTCCCTCTTCCCTATACCAGCTAAGGTGCAAAAACAACTTGACAAAATTAGGAGAATATTCCTGTGGTAAGACATTAATAAGGACAACAAATTCCACCTTGTGAAATGGGCCAAAGTCACAATGCCGAAGCAGTTTGGAGGCTTAGGGATTAAAGACCTGGCGTTACATAACAAGTGATCTATGGAAGGAGGTGATCCAAGATAAATTTGGTAGTACTCGTTATTGGTGCTCTAATGAAATCACAATCCCTTATGGCACAGGGGTCTGGAAAGCTATAAGGAAGTTGTCCGAGGTGTTCTATAGCAATGCTACTCTCAAGGTGGAAAATGGGGAGCACATCCAGTTTTGGAAAGACACTTGGCTGAGAAACATTCCTCTTATGAACATTTTTTTCCAAGTATTTCAGATTGCATTCAATCCAGACTCAACAACCATCTCTCAGTGTAGGGAGGACAATGTTAGGAATGTGATTATTAGGAGAAATCTAAATGACTGGGAGTTGGAAGACCATACAACAACATACCCAGTGGAATCCCACAAGTGGGGTCTGGGGAGGGTAGAATGTACGTAGACCTTACCACTACCTCATAGAGGTAGAGAGACTGTTTCCTGGGGGAGTTGGAAGATCATAAATAATCTAAATGACTGGGAGTTGGAAGAATTTATGGTCCTCATGGCCACCATTCAGACCAGCTCAGTCCACAATCAGAGCAGTGATAGACTCACTTAGGGAAGTAGCAGGGATGGCTCCTATTCGGTCTAAGAAGGCTACTTGCATCTAAGCTCAAGGAAGACACTTATTGATATATGGCCGTGGAAACTTATCTGGAGAACTAAGATTCCTCCGAACGTCATCTGTTTCAGCTGGGTCAGTCTTGATGGTTCTTGCTTATGTCAGGATTATGTTATCTGGAGGAAGTTCCATAAAGCCAACAAATGCTGCATGTGCTTATAACAACAACAACATACCAAGTGAAATCCCACAAGTGGGGTCTGGGGAGGGTAGAATGTACGCAGACCTTACCACTACTTCATTGAAGTAGAGACGCTGTTTCCTGGGAACCCTCGTCTCAACAACCCATAAGCAGAATAAACTAGATATGACAAAGAGTAAAAGAAAGCACATGACAATACGAAAATATGATACAATTAACACATAAACAACAAATAATGACAACACATGCTAGAAAAAAAACACTACTACTCAACCCCACTAGACCCCCTGACTAGGTAACTTCTCGCACCTCCTAACAGGAGCATCAGTACTCCTTCTCTGCACATGTCCAAATTATCGCAGTCTCGCTTTCCTCATCTTATCAGCGTCCGGCAGGATTCCATTTCAAAGGGAGAGTTCTGCTGTGGTTTATTTTTCTATTTTCAGTTCTCACTATTCTTCTGGAAGTGGTTTTTCTTATTGTATGGGCTACCCGAATGGTCTCATTCCTAACCTTGTCACTCCTGGTGTGACCATACATCCATCTCAACATCCTCATCTCTGCAACCCAGAATTTATCAATCACCTGTTTCTTCATTGCATTGTTGCCAAAGACCTTTGGAACATGTTCTTTTTTCTCTTTGGACTGACTTGGGCCATGCCAGGCTCTTTGAGAGAGGCTTTTTTGTGTTGGAGCTCCTGCAAAGTTCGGAAGCTCAACAAAAAGATCTGGTCTTTGTTTCCTGCTTGTATTTTGTGGTGCTTATGGATAGAGAGGAAGAAAAGGTGATTTGATGGCAGCCCAACTCCTATTTCCTTACTTTAAGGCTAGATATTTTATTAGTCTTTTAGTTGGGTCGACTACTCCTCTGTTGAATCTTTCCTAGATATTTTACCAGCTCCATCGATCTATGTTGACTATCAGCTCCCTTCTCTTGGTAATGCTTGCATCTTCTTGATGCTTTTTATTAATGATATCCTTCTTATTTCATCATCAAAAAACATAGCAACCGTAATGTACTTTAAAGTTTAAAATATTTACAGGAGTCACCGGTGAATGTGCAATGAACTCAAGAAGTCTATCATGACTTTATATCATTTTCAATAGCCATGTCACTTGTTACACCAAAAAAACAAGTAGATGGGAACCATATATTTAATAATAATTACAGATTCAAACTTGCTCTAAACAATTTGTGCATTCCTTTCTTTCAAATAGTTTCACCATCTTTTAGGCATATTTTTATGACTCTATTTTTAGATATTGAATTACTTTTAGCCGAATTCTGCACCTATATCCATAATTGGATCTGTACCCTCAACAACAACGACAACATACCCAGTGGAATCCCACAAGTGGGGTCTGGGGAGGGTAGAATGTATGCAGCCTTCACTACCGCACAAAGGCAGAGAGGCGGTTTCCTGGTGGATCTGTACCCTCGAATTTTTAAATTTAGATCATGAAAGATTTGACCCTAGATCCACACCCATGTAGGACATCGATGCCCGAGTTTGAGCAACTTAATTGAGGATTACTGGTCCTCCCAATTGTTACTCCCTTCTCTACTATGCACCTATAATGAAATTTTCTCTTTTATAAAATTACCTCTTTATTGTCTTCAATTCCATAATGATAAATCTGATACAATATAGAGAAAACTTCAATGTACAGATTAGAAAACTCTGAATATTTATAATTTTGTGATTTAACATAAGTCCCTTTTGTGGGTATTCTTCTATAGCTACGCAACACTTTTTTCTATGCCTGAACTTATCTTATTTTGCATTTCCATGCAGCTGGTTTACTGAATTGGAGTTTGATTTCTCTTGTCAATTTGGTGTCTTCTCTTCTTTTACGATTCACGGCACCAAAAAGAGGTAAAGATGCTTTTGGTAGATTTACTTTTCCTAATTTTGGCTTTGATCAAGGAAGTATTTTCAAAGATGAATTTCCTTCTCTTCGTGCTATCTCTATTTCTTGGGTTGTTGTTCAGTTTATTTTGACAAAATCTAGATTGGTCTTTATATTTCACTTTCTGTACAAGCATCTGGTCCCCTTTTAGGATGGATGAATTAGATCATGGTACGGAAGTGTCCAACTAGTAAACCAAGTATTTCCATGCACATTTCTTATTTGAATTCATAAAAGACACTAAGAATATGAAATACTCTCTCTCTCTCTCTCTCTCTCTCTCTCTCTCTCTCTCTCTCTCTCTCTTCCTGTGCCCCGCTACTCTCTCCTTGGTTTTACGCATATCTTATGTAACACATATGCTTTTAATTTCTGCAGGATTCCATTTCAAAGGGAGAGTTCTGCTGTGGTTTATTTTTCTATTTTCAGTTCTCACTATTCTTCTGGAAGTGGTTTTTCTTATTGTATGGGCTATTTTGGGTGCGGAACGGGAGTTTGCTGATGTCTGGTGGATGAAACTTATTGGGTTGATGAAGTGAGATTTCATCCTGTCTTCCACTCGAACTTCTATTTCTGCTCTAGTGTTACTAACTCGTTCTTCCTTTTGTAAAATTCTTGCAATTTGGATTGGGGCATATTAAGTACATTGTCATCTATGCTTTTGCAGACTGAAGTCATGGAGGTCCCCCTCAGTAATTTATCTATTGGTTCTGCAACTATTAGCTGCTGGTGTTGCTTTTTTTGAAATCAATGGCAGCAGATTTCGCCTGGCTCAACTGCAGGATTCCCGCTGGGAACATTTCTTATTAGTTCTGGAACATATTGGTTAGTTCAAATCAACTATAAGTGCACCCGATTGAATGCTAATAATCTTTTCACAATTTAAGGAAAAAAAAAATACTGGAAACTCTCTGCATGCATTAGTGACTTGAAAGTTGTATATATATAATTCCTTCGATAAGGTAAATTTTTTGTTAATAATGGGAAATCTTCCATAGGCGACCAGTATACCGAAGTTATAATTTACAACATAATATGATGCCTTACTAATGACACCGCATCTTGTGTATACACTAGAACCTCATGGGCGTACCAAAAGAAACTAGGAACAAGAGGCTATTCCTTAAATGCATATAGTTATTATCTATCCCATTGAAAACTCTTACTTCTTTCTTTCCACAGGACCCACATGAGTGCTAAGTGGGGCAACATCCCAAGCTCTTCGACTCTTCCCCATCTGAATTTTTTCAACTGGAGAACACCTCCTCATTATGCCAGGCATCGTCCTTGGCATCTCAAAACCTCACACCACAAGCGATTTGCCATTGGATACTGTAGTAGAATGTGACCCACATTTCACCTGAATGTTTGCGCATGAAGAGCAGCCGACATGTAATTTGCCTTTTTTTCCCTCAAATTTTCAGCTATTAATATAGCTCTTCTTCATTTTCAAAAATAGCTCCCCTACCTACCAGTAAATTTAAAAGCACAATTTCTTGGTGCCCTGGGAATTCAGACTGTTAAGCGTGTAAAACTTGATTCGTCCCTTAACAAGAAACTTGTGATATTGTAACTTCATTTATATTAGTCCATCTCTTCCCACCCCCACCTCCGTTAGTACCAACTGGCATGAGACGTACTCTCTGTCAACACCTCTCAGATTGGGAATCTTGCAATTAAGTAGAAAGGAGTCAGATCTACATCCCTTAATATTTTTGAGGACACTAGTGGTGTGGAGGGAGTTGGGTCATGGAGGGTTTCCCTTATGTAGAGCCTCATCTCATAAAGAACTCATCAACATATTCGTAGTTCGCGTATAGGAGAAGTTCTATAGGATTTGAGATTTAGAGGAATTTACAGGATGGTGGCCGGGAGAATTTCATAACATGATTGAGTTACTGTATAGACAACATTCACCACTCACTTCATGCGACGTCTGGAAATGGGCGAGAGAATAGGGATGTCTTATTACCTGAGAAAGAGGAAACTACTTTACCTCATCACTCTATTTGGATTCCCAGGGCACCTAAGAAGGTGTGGTTGTTTGGGGGAAGATGTACATCATCTCTTGTTGCGTTATCAAGTGGTTACACGTTTGTGAAAAGATTTATTTTGCTATGGGCTTCAAATCTTTTGACATTACCAGATTCTTTTCTCGAGTGGAGGTATGGTATGACTGGTTGAGTGAGGCAGGAATATGATTAGTAAGTCCTATTTCAATCAGAAGATAATGGTGTGGCTTTGCCATATATTAAAGGAAGCCTCTAAGGTCAACGCCAAGATAGTGAGAAGATGGAAGTTACAGGAGCAGATGTTACAGATCTTTTATGCCAGAAATTACAACAAGCAGGGGAGAAAAATCAGGATCATCAGCATTTAAGGCAAAAGCAGATCAGTATTAATTATCCCAGAAGTTGCCTTAAATGCTGGCTGGACTGAACTGGCTCTGAAGATTGAAAATTCTGTTAAATATAATGCATCTGGGAAAGCAGTGAAGATTGCTAGAACTGTGGATCAGAAAATCCCTTATGCAGGATCTGTCAGAAGAAGTAAATGGACTTTGAGGGATCAGTGAAATCCCATCAGTGGGATCTAGGGAAGTAAAAATACAGAGATGGGCCAATGCCACATGCATTCAAGAAGATGGTCTAAACGCTTATGAGATGGGCTACGACATTTTCCTCTTTGAATTCTTTTCAATAGCAGAATCAATGGCAGCAGATTTCGCCTGGCTCAACTGCAGGATTCCGACCATCCAAACAAGGTGTACGACATTTTCCTCTTTGAATTCTTTTCAATAGCAGCTGCAGAAAATGCCTTGAGAGGTGAGTGGACATAGGCTGCAGTGGTGGTCACCAACAGTTGGTGCTGTTCAATCCAGTATTGCTCCAAATCAAACATGGATAAGATTGTTTGGTCCGTCTCCCATTACAGTTATGGTCTCATAAGGTCTTTAAAGTGATAGGTATTCTTGTGGTGGTTGGTTGAAGACTGAAGGAGAAACAGAACTTCAATCATTTGTGCTGCATATCTGGAGTGAAACGCCGGCTGAGGTTTTCACCGGAGGAAAGGAGAAGAAGGCTTTTGAGCGCTGGACAAAGAGGTGGTGAAATAGAGATGTGTGATGTTGATGACAGCGAGGGGCAAGTGGGTGCCTCAGAGGACTTCAAAAATTTAAATTTCCATGTGCAAGAGCACGTGAGGGGATTTTAATTGGAGCTAGAAAAATGGTAGTTGGCTGTGGAAAATTGGGCCTTGATCCAGCTGTCCAGTCCGTGAACATGGTCCTGAAATATATTATTTATGGGCCAGCAGACCCATTATCTGATGAAATCACGGCAAATCAGAAGGTTTCCAGATGAAGTATCAGCCAGAGGGGGAAAAGCCAGTTTCTCTCCCTCCACAGAAAATGGACACATCAATGTCTTGAACAAGACAATCATATTACGACCCCAGCTGTTGAAGATGCCATGTTAATTATACACATTGATAGTGGGCTCGAACTAGCAGAACATGCAGAGGAAGGAAGAAAGGAAGTCGGGGATCTGAACATTGAGGAAGCAGTTCCTCTGAATTCAGCAGAATTGATGGAGACAGTAATCAATATGACAGTCCCTCTATGGGTTCGCTAAAATATTATCAGATTGGGTGAGGAATTTGGTGTGCACTTCCAAGGTTGTGACTTGTGAGAAAGTAGCAGAGGAATTTCTATGAAGATTGACGGAAAGTGACATAACTCCGTTGAAGAAGCTAAGACACTGGTTCCTGTAACTTCAAAAGTCAAAGGATTGAAGGAATGGGAGAATCTAGAGTCAGGCAACATTTTTTTCAGTTACGGCACGAGAAGTAGGGGAGATGCAATATTAATCAAATTGATGAAGGTTAATATTGTATCATGGAATGTGAGGGTTCTCAATGATGAAGGAAGAGACACTCATGATAAAAAGTTTGTTGTCCAATTGGAAAGCAATTGTTTTCTGTTTTCAGGAACCAAAGTTACAAGGGCACATAAGTGACATTGTCAAAGAATTGTGGGCCAACATATAAGTGAAATATGCACACTTAAAAGCAAGCAGAATGAGGGGGGTGTCATTATGTTATGGGACAACACAATTTGGGATTGGGAGATTTGTGATATTGGCTCATACTGTACTACTTGCAATTTGTGGGCAAAACTCGTGAACTCAGTTGGCATATATCAGGAATATATGCTCGAAATAGCAGAGAAGAGAGAGAGAGAGAGAGAGAGAGAGAGAGAGAGAGAGAGAAGGGGTGGTGGGAATCAGGGGCAGTAACACTTTGTTTGGATTGTTGTTACTTGTTTCATAATGTATCGTATCGTACTTCATTGTTTTAATGAATACAATGTTTAGTCTTTAGATAGATTGTATTGTTCTCCATTGTTACATAATGTTACACATCCATAATTTGAATGATAAACCTACAAGTAGGGTACGAGATAGAGCTATTATGAAAAGATAGGGTAAAGGACAAAATATAATATTAAAAGACAATAAGAAGAAAATATTAAGGTAACGATGCGATCTCACTAAATCAGTCGTTACACAAAATGATTCTTTTCGTCATTTTACCTAACAACGGATTTAAATGATACGATACAATAAAATTTAAGTAACAATCAAAACAAACATTGTATTTAAACTAACGTTACAATACGATACAACATATAACGACCATCCAAACAAGGTGTACACCAACAACATACTCAGTGAAATCCCATCAGTGGGATCTAGGGAAGTAAAATGTACAGAGACTTTACCACTACCTCATAAAGATAGAGAGACTATTTTCGAAAGATCCTCGTCTCAAAAATATCAACTCCAAATGCAGGAGATACTAGATATGAAAAAAATGGCATCTAAACAAGGTGTAAGAGTATGAATTTCTCAGAATTCATAGAAGATGTGGAGCTATTGGAATTGCAATTAGCAGGCGATAGCTTTACTTAGAGGAAAGGGAAAGGGAATGATAAAGCTGCCAGACTGGACAGATTTCTTATTTCTGAAGAGTGGAAGTTTCTTCAAGGAATAGTAAACAGTCCATATTACGTAGAGTCACTTCAAAACACTATCCATTAATCCTTGAATATGGCAGTTGGGAGAGATCTAATTCTTATTTCAAATTCGAGAATTGGTGGTTTCAAACAAAAAATGTCATGCTCCTAGCATATACCCTAGGCATGATCGACACTCAAAAACCATTGTTGGTCCCAAACGAACCTTTAGCCTGGCTAACTCACTCAGCGGAAGACTCGACTCGATAGAAAGTTAACTCAAGTGGGCATTTGAAAACATCATCATCAACAAGTAAAAAATAGATTGAAAATTCTCAAAGTATAATGTAAATATCAAAAATTCAATAATGAAATCATAGTTTTAAAGCAGGCTCTGAAAGAATCATTCTGACTCAACATCTGCTCAGTCTATAAAAGCTTGATTTGACTCGTCAGAAGGTGCCAAGAAAAGTCCATAGCCACCTCTTAAAGCAAGGTCTCACCAACTGCTAATGGATAGAATTCTTGCCGAAGCATCTGCAATCATGAGTACCTCAATCTATATCATAAAATGTTGCAGCGTCGAATGATGTCAGTATATCGAATATACATTATGTAAAATAGCTGAAAAAGAAACAATACTCAAGGATACTCAATGATAAAAACAAAACTCAACTCATCTCAACTCAATTCAATATGATATGCAAGGTTGAAATAAAACAATGCTTTCAACAATCATATATAAATATGCAACTCAGTAAAATAATATATTCACTTTTAGGGAGTTTCTCTAATTGACAACCACCACCTATGAGCTAGTGATGATACAACAAACTGTTATCATTGCCACAACCATCCAGTACCTTTCCAGAGGATGAAACACAAAACTCAACTCATGAATCCATGTAAAAGCCCTTAGCGAGGTTAAGGAGTCGCCCGAATTAACTATCATGATCCTATCCTATGCTAGCTATGTAGTTTATGGGGTTTGAGTTGCCTTTACTCGTACCCAAGCTGGTGCTTAATACTACTCCCAGATCTAACCAAGGAATTTAGCCTCCAAACTGAAATATTTGAAAAGATAAGATTAAAGAATAGAGCAGAACTATTCAAGGAAACCTGCGCTATAGAAACAAAGCATTCTTAGTCAATTGGCTGAAAGATCAAAGGCTATTAATTGATGATGAGGCCTATCTGTGAGCAGATCTAACCAAGGAATTTGAAGAAAATGCAAAGAGAGAGGAAGTGACGTGGAAGCAAAGATCCAGGCTTTGTGGCTAAAAAAAGGGGGACAAAAACACGAAGTTTTTCAAGGAACTGCCAATTGTCGTAGGAGATACAACAATATTAACAGTTTGTCCATTGATGGTGTGTGTACAGGGGAAGCAATTATGATAAAACGAGAGATCAACAAATTGTACAAGAGGCTTTCCTTCAGAATCAGAAACATGGGACTTCAGTTCGATTCTAGATCAGGGACTATTTTTAGTGAAGCTGAAAACATAATGCTGCAGAGTCAGTTTAGTGAATAGGAAATCAAAGTTTGTGTTATAGCATGTTCCAGGTATAGAGCACCTTGTCCTGATGGAACTATGACATTCTTTTTGATTGTTCAGATGTGGTGAGTGGAGAAGTGGTCACGACAATACATAATTTCCATGATTAGGGTATTTCTGGTAAGAGCTACAGTGCTACATTCATAGCATTGATTCCAAAGAAGATTGTGGCTAAGGAATTGAAGGATTTTAGACCTATCAGCCTGATAGGTAGCATCTACAAAATCATTTCAAAAGTGTTTTCTGAAAGACTCAAGAAAGTTGTATCTGCTGGATGCACAAGAAATGACATCTATCAGAGGCAGACTGATATGGATGCTATTTTGATTGGCAATTAGTGTGGATGTTGGGAAGATTAGCAAGGTCCCTGTCACTTTATAAGCTGGATTGTGAAAGCCTATGGTCATCTAAATTGAGGATTTCTATGGAAGACTTCGGAGAATGTGGGCTTTGGCGGCAATTGGATTAAATGGATCAAGTTTTGTACTACAACTGTGAAATGCTCAATTTTGATTGATGGATTTCCTTCTGTTTTTTTTCTTCTTCGAGACGATTTTGACAAGGGACCCTTCCTGTTATGCTGACAACAATCAACTAAAGCACCTCAGAGACATTCTTATACAGTTTGAAGCTATCTCAGGCCTCATTTATCACGCACATAAGGTGCCTAGTATTATCAATCTAGCCAATATCCTTGGAGGGGAGGGGCGAGTAGGAGAGCTTCCAACTATTTATCTTAGTATGCCTTTTGGAGACAAAAGCAAATCAAAGGGAATTTGGAACAATGTCTTGGAGAAATACGAGAAGAAGCTCGTCAAATGGAAAGCCAGTATTTGTCCTTGGGTGGTAAGAGACACTTATCAATAGTGTCTTAGATGCATTGCCTACTTGATGTCCTTGTTTCCTATGTTTGCCAATGTTATGGACAAATTGGATGTTATTAGAAGGAACTTTCTGCAAAGAAACTGTGACCTAAACAGTCACATGTTATGTGGTTAAATGGCAACAAGAAAGAGGGGGTGGTGGTGGTGGTGGTCTGGGGATAAGGAATCTAACAACACTAACACACCCAGTGAAATCCCATAATGTAGGGTCTGGAGAGGGTAGCATATATGCAGACCTTACCACTACTTGTGGAGATAGAGAGGCTGTTTCCCGAAAACTCTTGGCTCGAATGTATCCACCCTAATTAAAAGAAGAAAAATAATAGATGTAGAATGATGGCTAAAACGAAGAGCAATGTCAATTCTATAAGGAAAAAAATAACAATAATCGAAAAGTAATAACAACATAACCATAATAGCACGACTAATCTTATGACAAATCTAAAAGCGTCACAAGGCAAGAAAATATTCTACCCCTACTAACCTTGTATCCTAATACGCGACTATCTAAGGTCATGTCCTCGGTGATATGAAGCTGAGCCATATCTTGTCTAATCACCTCTCTCCAATACTTTTTGGGTCTACCCTTATCCCTTTGCGTAATCCCTAAATTTAACCTCTCGCACCTCCTAAGTGGGGTGTTGACACACCTCCTCTGCACATGCCCAAATCATCTCAGTCTTGCTTCTTTTATCTCGTTTGCAACAGAGGCCACTCCTACCTAACTCCCGAATAACTCATACTCCTCTTGCCACTCCTAGTATGTCCACGTCTTTCTTAGCATCCCCGTCTCCACAACATGCATCTTCGGAACATATAAGTTTTTGACTGGCTGACACTCCAACTCCATCCCATATAACAAAGACGGTCTAGTCACCATTCTGTAGAACTTACCTTTAAGTTTAGGTGGTACCTTCTTATCACACAATACTCTGGAGGCAAGTCTCCATTTCATTCATGTTACCCTAATGTGTTGCATGACAGCGTGACAGCATGGATGAAATGGAGGCTTGTCTCTGGGTATAAGGAATCTGAAGTTGCAAAATCATAGCCTTTTAATGAAATGGCCATAGAGATATGCTTCCAAAGAGCACTTACGTTGGAAAGATGTAATAAAGCAAGATATGGAATGGAAGATTTTTGCACTAGCAAGGCAGCACTACAACCTTATGGTGCTTATGGTACTGGGTTTTGGAGGTCCATCAGGAATTTGTGGCCCAAACTCATTAACCATTGTAAAATCAAGGTAGGCAATAACAACAACAACAACAACATACCCAGTGAAATCCCACAAGTGGGGTCTGGGGAGGGTAGAATGTACGCAGACCTTACCACTACCTAAGTAGAGAGGCTGTTTCTTGGAACCCTCATCACAAAGGTAGGCAATGTAGAGCAGATTTTTTTTTGGGAGGACTGGCAGACTTTGTTTTGGGAGGACTGCTGGATGGGGCAAGATTGTTTAAAAGTCAGTTCCCTTGACTTATTCATTTTAAAGTCTTCAGTGTATGGCCACAATCAAAGAGGTGAGAGACAACCTGGGAAGGAATCTCAGATTCAGGAGACCATTAAATGATTGGGAGGTGAGCAGATTGGTTGATTTTCTTAGCACTCTGGAATAATGCAAGCATCTCAACTCAAGTAAGGACAATTTAGTATGGATCCCTGGGAAGATTCTCAGTAGGATTAGCCTACTGAATGCTATCAGAGATTAAGTACACAACAAGGATGCTGGCCATGGAAGATGATAGGGAAATTCAAGATTCCATATAAGGTTGTATGCTTCACTTGGTCGTTGGCCAGATAGGCTGCCCTAACCTACGATAATCTCATGAAAGGGGTTTCTGGTTATGTTCTAGATGGGTTTTTGTGGAAGTGAGGCAGAGACAGTAAATCATCTTTCTACACTGCAGAGAGACTATGGAACTCTTGCAAATTTTCATCAACCTAAGGGCATTAGTTTGTCAAGAACATAAAAGAAGCTTTGACTTGCTCAATAGGGATGGGAATCAGTTATGTCACGTGGAGAAATAGAAGATTGTCCCAGCTTGTATAAAGTGGACTATTAGGATTGAGAGGAAACAGAGGTGTTTTTAAACAAGAGCTGCTCCCTAAAGAAAATAAAGATGAACTGTGTGGGGCCTTTCTACTTTTGGTATAAGCATGAGTATCCTCAAGAAGAAGATGATATTCGTAGTATTTTAGATTACTTATGAGATCATAGGAGGCTGATTATACGACTGTGATTTCTGGTTGTAATTAATACTGGAATATCTTTAGAGTATTCTCTGTTTATAAAATATGCTACCTTTCTAAAAAAAGGTGGCTGCATGCTTGTTGTCAGTGGTTCTTAGTTTGTTTGGTAGGCAATGGGTGATGTCGTACACAGTGAAGGAGCCGTTGCATAGCTGCACATTTAGAAGGGGATGAGAAGTCAAAGTGCTTGGGGATGTTGCTCCACTAACCATCATATGGTCATATGAGAAGAGAGAACATTGGAGGGGATTCAAAGGGATAAACCAATTTTGTAAAATTGCAACAAAGTAGTTGTCAGTGGTTCTTGGTTTGTTTGGTAGGCAATGGGTGATGTCGTACACAGTGACGGAGCCGTTGCATAGCTGCACATTTAGGAGGGGATGAGAAGTCAAAGTGCTTGGGGATGTTGCTCCACTAACTATCATATGGTCATATGAGAAGAGAGAAAATTGGAGGGGATTCAAAGGGATAAAGCAATTTTGTAAAATTGCAACAAAGTTGTCTTTCCTAGTTTCCTTGTAGTGTACCAAGAGTTCCTTATTTGTATAGAAGACTGGGCTTCCTTTGCCGAGAACCAAATTTTGGTGTAGGTTCTCTATGATTTGGTATACAACTTGTATATGGGGCTTCCCCATTATTAATAAAGTTATTTGCTTTATAAAAGAGAGATTATGCACGTTTAGGATTGTGATTTCTCACTGCAAGCATCTGGAAGACTATATGCAACAAATAACAAGCTGATAGAGCTGATCATTTTCCTAAGTTTTATTAGCTACTCATTGTGTGAACAATGAACTAACATATTTTTATGTGGTCCTTATTGTATGTAAAATGGAATGTGTGTGTGTGTATATTTTGTTAGTGATATAATCCTTGTTTATTTTTCACTTTTTGTTGCACGGAATCTCTTCCTCATAATATGGCTGATTTTGCGGTCAGCCTTTTGTCTACTTTGTTTTTTCGGGTTAAACAGGATTTCCTATCTAGATTTTTCTTTGCAATTTAGTATTCACCTCCTTTTTGTTTTAAAGTATTGTTGTTGGGTTTGTGTTGATTAATAATTTTTTCAGTATGTTGGGCTTCAATTATTTTGCAATTACTGAAAGACTAAAATATGCTCTCCTTCAAAAATTGACTTTATTCATCTTATGTTTGGCATGGAAGGTTCCCATCTTAGAGTGAGTTCTTGCTTATTTCTGCCTGCTGTTCAGTTGATTGTGGGAATTAGCTATCCTTCTTGGCTTTCTCTACCCTTTTTCATTTGTAGCTGTGTGGGACTGGTGGATTTGTCTTTAAGGAGCAACTTTTTAGGTCTATTCAGGTAATTGTATTGCTGATCCTTTTGTAATCATATGTATTAGATCTTTTGTCCACTTGCTTCTAAATCCTAAGGGTTTTATTTTTCTTCTTTTAATGATTTTGTAGGGGGTGGAAGCTACTCTGGCTATATTCTGGATTCAACATATGCCTGCTTTATTTTTATCAGCTCCGTATTCCATTTCCACAGATGTTCTACGTAGTCGCTGATTATATTGGTCTCTACAAAATATCGGCAAACTCTGATTGGCAAAAAGTTTGTTCTGGCCTTTCTCTTTTGGCCTACTACTACTTGGTACTCACATCTTCAACACTAAAAATCAGTTATATAGTTGGCTAATGCTACTTTTAGGATTGTATATTCTCTTTGTACTTCCTGTGACTTCGGATC